>JAEQML010058637.1:0-29852 GCA_016904865.1 Pissodes strobi | reverse complement strand
TACTGAAAATTGCAGTAAGTTGATAATAAATTCTAACAATAACTCAATCAATCGATCAATCAAAATTACTTTATTGTTCAAGATATCTTATTGACAAAGTCTTAAAAATAAAAATGAAAATCAACAATACCGCAAAACCCATTACAAAAAAATACACACAATACAGGTTCGCTGATAAAAAAATACTTAGGTAGAATATCTATAGTACCTATAATAATACAATACATACACATTAAAATTTCCACAGTAAAACTTCCACAAGTGTCGTTTAAAATATAACTTAAAAGTACTTCTCGTCCGACTAAAAAGCGTTTTCTCTTTTCATGTCTGGTTTATTGGTGTTTAATTTGTTTAGGTACCGCACGTGATGTCAGTGACATAGTAAGTCAATTGACCTTAAGTAATCTGCCAAATCCCAGGGCAAGAATAGGATCTACCATAGATACATTGCCAAAAGCTCTATTGGCAAACTATGAAGCTAATCTACCTTCCTCAGAACCTCCTGAAAGTTGCAGTAAGTTGATTTGCACTAGGTATTTTAAAAGTATCAAAATCATGTATTGGATTTGTTTATCATTTTTTTTTGGCATAAGTAATATTAATTTTTCTTAAAATTGAACGACATATTTAGGGACTATATCTTTTCTAGAATGTCATCTTGTACTTCTAGAAGTCGTAAAAAAACTAGCAAAAATCGAGGAACAAAATAGGCTCATAATTGCAAAATTTAAAGACCAAAATGCTAGTAGCACTGTCCCTCAGTTTACAGTAGATTTACCACTAAATTCCATTGAAGATTTGCTTAGTCTTGAAGCTCAGCTAACTGATGAAAAGTCTTCCAAGTTGGTAAGTTAACATTTCGTTTTAAATTTTTAGTTATCTTGTCTAGTCTTTGTGGGTATATCATAGTGTTAGAAAATACCAACAAGCTACATTTATTAATTTATTTATAAATAAATAAATGTAGCTCGTTGGCATAATATGTACATTTATTAATTTAAATCACTCTTTTTAGATATCTTACCTATCATCTTTGGGGGGAGATGGTGTGGTAGCTAGGACTAATAGAATTCTTAAAAGTTTATTAGCTGATTCACTAGCTAGGCGTTTTAACTTTTGTGGAGGAAACAATAAACAAGCTCAAGCTTCATACTATTATCGTTGGTAAGTGTAAAATGAGGGTTAATAGAAGTATGTAAATAGAAGGGAATGCAGAATAATTAAACACTGCAAGTTTTGCATATTATCAACACACCTTAGTCGATAATTACAGTTACTTTCCTAGTTTTTGTTTGATTTGGTCCTGTTAAATCTGAAGTGAAAATATATATAAACAAATATATTATTTCTATTATATTATTCCAGATGCTGTCAAAAACTGTTTACCAGATGCCACATCAGCATTTATTGAAAATTGTGTGAAGACTTGGTTAAAGCATTCTTCGCAACGTGTAAAATTAGCGTTAATTCGAGAAGAGAAAAGAAATTTATCTATCTAAATATTATAATTTCCTTTGTGATTTGCCTTAAAAAACTAAACTGAACATGTTTAAAAAACAATTAAAAGCAGTGGTAGGAAAACGCCAATTAAATCGCAGAGTTGCTAAACTTGCAAATAGTGATATTGAAAAATGCAATTTATTATTAAAATCGAACTCCATAGTTAATCAAATCACTACCAATAATTCTGGACTTCATGAAGATACTCTGATTCACTCTGATACTGAAATCCTTTCTGAAGAAACTGAAACAGATATTTATGTTCCTAATAGCAGTGCTCTTACTGGTATTGAAAGCAGAGACTTCCCGATTATAATTGATAAAATTGATAATGTTAATGACAACCCTGAATTTAGTTTACAGGACAAGCTTAAACACTGGGTCATTAATGAACGAGTTCCTCATTCAACTGTTACAAAGCTTTTGCATATTTTAAATGATTATCATCCATTGCCTCTAGATTGTCGAACATTACTTAAAACTCCAAGAAGTATTTGCTCAAAGAAAATAAAGTATATTCATTTCAACTTAGAAAATATATTGCTTAACTTTTTAAATAACAGTAACAATGATATGCCTAATCCTATATTATTGAGTTTTAATGTTGATGGCCTGCCACTTTTCCATAGTTCCAATGTGCAATTTTGGCCCATACTTTGCTTAATAAAAAACTGTAAAATTTCTCCATTTGCCATTGGCATATTTTGTGGCAGCTCAAAACCCGACCCTATAAGTTTATTTTTAGAAGACTTTATTAGTGATCTTTCACTTTTGTTAAAAAACGGAGTCACTCATAATAGCACCCTTTACCAAATTAAAGTTCACAGCTTCGTGTGTGATGCACCAGCAAGATCTTATCTAAAATGCACAAAAAATCATGGAGGTTACTCTTCATGCGATAAATGTGAAGAATATGGCGATTATATTAATGGAAGGGTAATTCTTAGGTATAATCCATCAGCAAGACTAAGAACAGATGAATCGTTTTTGTTACAAACAGACGATGATCATCATCGCGGCATGTCACCACTAACAGCATTAAATATTGGTTTGGTAAGCCATTTTCCAATAGATTATATGCACTGCGTTTGTCTAGGGGTTATGAGAAAATTGTTAACTACATTGGTATCCGGTAATTTGCAAGTTAGGCTTCAAGCTCGTCTAGTCACAAAATTATCAGACCACCTAGTATCTCTTAGAAACTGTATTCCAATCGAACTAAACCGAAAGCCGCGCCCTCTTTCAGAATTGGCTCGTTGGAAGGCTACAGAATTTCGGAGTTTTTTGCTGTATTTGGGTCCTTTAGTTTTAAAAAATGTTGTTACTTTAGCGGTGTATGAACATTTCCTTTTGCTTCACTGCGGTATTTTAATCCTTGTTTCTCCAAGTTTTATAAAGAATTTTGGCACGGAAGTTGCTTCTAAAATCTTAAATACTTTTGTCTCACATTGTGAAGAACTTTATGGCTTAGAATACTATGTTTATAATATACATGTTTTGAGCCATCTAACAATAGACGCGAAATTTTACGGTACATTAGATTCCTTTTCAGCATTTCCATTTGAAAACTATCTTGGCCAAATTAAAAGTCTGATCAGAAATGCAAATAAGCCTTTATATCAAATTCACAACCGAATAGTTGAATTTAATAGCTCGATACTTAAAACGTGTCAAACCGTCAAGTTTACAGATTTTCTGTATGAGCACAGAAATGGTCCTTCTTTAGATTTAGATGACAATTTTCGACAATTTAAAAAAGTTGTGTTTAGTGATTTTGCATTAACTATATGTTCTTATTCTTCTGCTAATTGTTTTTGTTTTGTTGGTAATATCGTAATAAAAATTTTTAATATATTACGAAGTATTGATGAAGAATTCGTTATTGGGAAGCAGTTTATTAACTATAATTCTTTTTATACCTACCCCATAGATTCTGAAAATCTTAATATATTTGTTTTAGGCGATTTGTCAAATTTAAAAAAATGGAGAATTAAGGACATATCAGGAAAATGTATACTATTTCCATATAAGGATAATCGCTTCATATCATTTCCCTTAATTCATACATGTTCAGTTTAGTGTTACATATAACGGCCGGCGAGTTGGTAATGATGGTTGTTTTTTCTTTTGGTTACTATTAACAGGGTTGTGATGTTTAAAACAGTGTTCAAAACATGTTTAAAACACTCGCAAAAAAAATCATGTTTTAATCAAGGTTATTTTAAACAGTTTAAAACATATTTTTAACGTGTTTTATATACACTTGTTAATCTCACATTTATTTGTTTATTACTTTAAATTAAAAGAAAACTAGCCAATGCAACTTTTATTTTTATTTGATATCTAAGTAATACGTATGATATCGAAAATAAAAGCATTTCGTTTAATAAAAATTTGAAAATAACAACATAAATTTAAAATATTAATATTATACAGGGTCCTGCAATAGTGTGTCAGGCGTCCATATATAGTAATCCTATTTACAGGAATACAACAAAAAGTTAAATAATTATAATTAGTTATAAAAGTTCTTTGAATTCCTCTATTGCAGGACCCTGTGAAACATTATGCAATTGTAGTTATATTGCCAATATAACAACTATAAAACAATGTAACAAGTACAAGTAACAATAACAACAGAAACTTAAAAAACTATACTCAAAGTCTACAGTTTTGTGTTGTTATTTTTCTTACCGGTCTTAGCTGCCGGGACTATCGGCCAATTCATAAATTATGAATCTGCTTACTTTTATGTTTTTTAAACATATTTTTTTTTGCAAGGTATTTTGAACAGTTTTAAACAAAAGAAAAACACGTTGTTTTGTTTTGTTTCCTTAAAACATGTTTTCTGTCATCCCTGACTATTAATGAAACCTTTTCATGTACCTGTGTGTGAAATCAATAAATGCTTTGTGCATCAGACCTACCTATCTTTTTTTCGAAGTATCCAATCCTAAGGAAAAAAACTTGTAGTTGAGAAGAAATACAAAAATATATGTGCAATAAAAATGAGGTAAAAAAACGAAAATAGTTAATTCAGTTTTAATATTTTTCTGCATAATTTTATTTCAAATATATTAAGAACTAATTGCATATTGTCATAGCAATTTTTTTGTTCCTGACATATCTTGAAATACTTATATTTAAAAATCCGACGTTTCGGTTTTTGTCAATCGGCAAATTTTTTTTTTTAAAGACCGCCATACAGGTCAATTCAACAAATGGTCACTTAGCTGTCAGTTTAAGGCTCCTGCAGGACAAACATATCAATTTAACAATAAAAAGTTCTGTCAAACGGTTGGAATTTGGCACACCATGTGTACGTTATTATTGCCCACTTTACAGCCGAGGAGAAATGTAGTTTGTACGTATATTAATTAGGTAGAAATTTTAAATCTCAAATACAGTATTGGCTGAAATCATCATTGTTTACCGATATAATGCTCATATAATATTGGGCAACAATATTTTCTACTGTTTCCAATTCCACGGCCAACGCTAAGAAAAATATTTGGAACGAAATACAAAATCCCAATATAGGGTTCTGGGTGACGTTTAAAATACGTCATTTTAAAAACCTAAATATGACGTTTAATATGCGTTTTCTCATGACGTTTAAAATATGTCATACAAATCACGTGATTGTGGTGGGACTTATTCACGTGAATAATGGCGTCATTAAAACGTCATATAATCACGTCAGTGTGGACATTTAGTCACGTTTTTGTGACGTTTATTTCACGTTTTCTGGTTGCCTGGGACTCCCCCAAATATTTTCTGCCAGCCGCCGAAAATCCGCAGATTGTTGGCAGCATGTGGAGCGTTTCAGTTTAATCAGTCGTTCGTATGTAGGCAGAGTGTTCAGAACAGAGTCGGATTTGTGAAAATCCTTAATTTTATTTCTATTTTAATATTTTATTCGGACTTCGGTGGAAATATATACGAAGCAATGAAAAATACAAAGGCAAATAGGAAAAATCTATAGTCGGATTAGTGGATAGATATGTTAATAAAATTAGCTGAAGGAGGCGACAAGACCGGAAAAATAGTCTAGGTGTCAGATTTTTTCTTATAAGTACATATTATATAACGATAATGGAATGCATTGTAAAAATTAAATATATTTTGGCCCTGTGAAACTGACCCAAAGTTTAATCCACGACTAACCCAAACTAACCAAATCTACTAAAATTAATTATAACGTATCAGAACCGTTTCAAATGACTAAAATAAGTTGAGAATAAGTGAAGCTAACCGAAAGTTGAATCGACGACTAACCCAAACTAACCCAAAGTAGATTCGACGACTAACCCAAACTAACTAAATTTATTAAAACTGATTATAAGGTATCGGAACCGGTTCAAATAACTAAAATAAGTTGAGACTAAATGAAACTAGACGGAAGTTGTTTGGATGACTAACTCAAATTATCCTTTAAAATTGATTATAACGTATCAGAACCAATTCAAATGATTAAAATAAGTTGAAACAAAGTGAAACTAATCAAAAGTTGAATCGACGATTAACCCAAACTAACCAAAT
The DNA here is from genome assembly GCA_016904865.1 of Pissodes strobi. NCBI lineage: Eukaryota > Metazoa > Arthropoda > Insecta > Coleoptera > Curculionidae > Pissodes > Pissodes strobi. The sequence continues at coordinate 23,810 of JAEQML010058637.1, read as the reverse complement.
CTATTGAAATTGACTATAACGTATCGGAACCGCTTTAAATGACTAAAATAAGTTGCGAATAAGTGAAAGTAAGCGAAAGTTGAATCGACGACTAACCCAAAGTAACCACAACTATTAGAATTGATAATGACGTCGGTATTGTAACCGTTTCAAATGGCTAAAATAAGTTCAGAATAAGTGAAACTAACCGAACGTTAATTGAACACTAACTCAAACTAACCAAATCTATTAAAATTGATTATAACGTATCGGAACTGCTTCAAATGGCTAAAATAAGTTGAGAATAAGTGAAGCTAACCGAAAGTTGATTGGACTACTAACCCAAACTAACCAAATCAATTAAAATTGAATATAACGTAACGGAACCGGTTCAAATGATTGAAATAAGTTGAGACTATGTGAAACTAACCGAAAGTTCAATCGACGACTAACTCAAACTAACCAAATGTAATAAAATCATTATAACGTATCGGAACCGCTTTATATGACTAGCGTAAGTTGAGAATAACTGACACCAACCGACAGTTGAATCGACGACTAACCCAAACTATCCAAATCTATTAAAACTGATTATAATGTATCGAAATCGATTCAGATGACTAAAATAAGTTGAAACTAAGTGAAACTAACCGAACGTTGATTGGACGACTAACCCAAACTAACCAAATCTTTTAAAATTGATTATAACGTCTCGGAACCGGTGCAAATGATTAAAATAAGTTGAGACTAAGTGAAACAAACCGAAAGTTGAATAGACGACTAACTTAAACTAGCCAAATCTGTTAAAATTGATTATGACGTATCGGAACTGGTTCAAATGAATAAAATAAGTTAAGACTAAGTGAAACTAACCGAGAGTTGAAACGACGACTAATCCAAAGTAATCAAATCTATTAAAATTGATTATAACGTATCGGAACTGGTTCAAACGACTAAAATAAGTTGAAACTAAGTGAAGCTAGTCGAAAGTTGCTTGTAGTCGCCCCCAAACTAACCAAATCTATTGAAATTTATTATAACGTATCGGAAAAGCTTTAAATGACTAAAATAAGTTGAGAATAAGTAAAATTAACCAAAAGAATCAACGACTAACCCAAACCAACCAAACCTATTAAAATAGATTGTAACGTATCGGAACTGGTTCAAATGACTAAAATAAGTTGAAACCCAGTGAAGCTAGTCGAAAGTTGATTGTAGTCGTCCCCAAACTAACCCAAACTAACCAAATTTATTGAAATTGATTATAACGTATCGAAACCGGTTCAAACGACTAAAATAAAATGAAACTATGTGAAGCTAATCGAAAGTTGATTGGACGACTAGCCCAAACTAACCAAATCTATTAGGATTTATTATAACGTATCGGAACCGCTTTAAATAACTAAAATAAGTTGAGAATAAGTGAAACTAACCGAAAGATGAATCAACAACTAACCCAAGCTAACCAAACCTATTAAAATTGATTATTACGTATCCGAACCGGTTCAAATGACCAAAATAAATTGAAACTACGTGAAGTTTATCGCAAGTTGATTGGATGACTAATCCAAAGTAACCAAATCTATTAAAATTGTTTATAACGTATCGGAACCGGTTCAAATATCTAAAATAAGTTAAGGCTAAGGGAAACTAACCGAAAGTTGATTTGGTGACTAACCCAACTAATAACATATATTAAAATTGATTATAACGTCTTGAAACCGGTTCAAATGATTGAAATATGTTGAGACTAAGTGAAAATAACCGAAAGTTGAATCGACGATTAACCCGAACTAACCAACCTAATCCAGTTAGTTGTTCAATCAACTTTTGGTTAGTTTCACTTAGTTTCAACCTATTTTAGTCATTAGAACCGGTTCAGATACTTTATAATCAATTTTAGTAGATTTGGTTACTTCGGTCTAGTCGTCGATTCAACTTTCGGATAGTTTCACTTTTTCTCAACTTATTTCAGTCATTTAAAGCGGTTCCAATATGTTATAATTAATATTAATAGATTTAGTTAGTTTGGGTTAGTCGTCGATCCAACTTTCGGTTAGTTTCACTTATTCTCAAGTTATTTTAGTCATTTAATGCGGTTCCGATACATTATAATCAATTTTAATAGATTTGGTTAGTTCAGGTTAGTCCTCGATTCAACTTTCGGTTTGTTTCACTTAGTCTTAACTATTTCAATCAGTTGAACCGATTCCGATACGTTATAATCAATTTTAATAGATTTGGTTAATTCTCGTTAATCGTCGAATCAAGTTTCGGTTATAGTTTCACTTAATTTTTACTTATACCTTAGTCATTTGAACCGGTTCCAACACGTTATAATCAGTTTTAATAGATTTGGTTAGTTTGGGCTTGTGGTCGAACCAACTTTCCGTTAGTTCACTTATTCTTAACTTATTTTAGTCATTTAAAGCGGTTCCGATACATTATAATCAATTTTAATTGATTTTTTTAGTTTAAGTTAGTTTTCCAATAAACTTTCAGTTAGTTTCACTTAGTCTTAAATTCTTTTAGTCATCCGATACGTTATAATCAATTTTGATAGATTTGGTTGGTTTGGATTAGTAGTTCAATCAACTCTCGGTTAGCTACACTTATTCTCAACTTATTTTAGTCATTTCAAGCTTTTCAGAATACATTAAAATCAATTTTAATAGATTTGGTTAGTTTGGGTTATTCGTCAACAACTTTCGGTTAGTTTCATTTAGTCTCAAATTATTTTAATTATTTGAATCTATTCCGATACGTTATAATCAATTTTAATAGATTTGGTTAGTTTGGGTTAGTCCTCCAATCAACTTTCGGTTAGTTTCAGTTAGTATCAACTTATTTTAGTAATTTGAACCTGTTACGATACGTTATAATCAATTTTAATAGATTTTGTTAGTTCTGGTTTATCGTCGAATCAAGTTTTGGTTAGTTTCACTTAGTCTCAGCTTATTGTAGTCATTTGAACCGGTGCCGGTGCCGATACGGTACAATCAATTTTGATAGATTTGGTTAGTTTTGGTTAGTCGTCCAATCAACGATACAAAAATGCCGTAACGCGAGACGGAAACATAAACCATGTCATAACGTGGCCTTGAAAAATCACTTTCATGAAACCAAAGAAGTGTAGTAAAAATGAGATTCCGAAGTATTATATTATTATATATTTTTAAATACATTTTAGGTAATCCACTATTATTGCTATCTTTGAAACGGTCAAAGCTACAAAGTTTATTAAATTAGAAAGTTGCCATTATTGATGCCTTTTCAAGATCGATTTGCAGTGTTGTTAAATTCTTGTTAGATTCTGAGATAGCAACAGTGGTATCACCTAAAAATGACACCCCGTATAGCAATTTTTTTTTCAATTTCCTTCTATGAAAATATTTTTACAACTTTGCTCAGTTTCACTTCATTTTTCACCCGGCCGGCATTCACTAGGTCTTTCGGTACGAGTCCATACAATCTCCTGAATACATCTCTGACTAGAGAAAGCCACGCGAATCAATCGGATACTTACGCAGCGCATCGGTCATCTCCAGTTGTCACTTGATATAAAAGAATGTGGCTGAATTACATCAAAGGATTTACCGCTGAGTGAACCTACTAGTTTACATATACTTTGCTTTAAGTTGACGTTTTTAATTTATTCGAATTGTTGACAGTAAGTTGGCAAGGCGATAAAGGCAAAATTTGACATATACGCTAATTGTTATAACTGACACTGACGTGGCCTACTAATTGTTATGTTATTATTAATAGCAGTTATTGATATTTATGATACTGGGTGTCCCAAATTTGTAGCTATATTTCTTTTGTATAATAATTCTTTAATAATTGTAATTAGTTTTCCGCTTTGTTATAACGAACATGACGCGTTCCCCTAAATTTGGTATTATCAATATAGAAGTTACTGTGTGACAAATTTGTATACTTTTTTTGATATTTTTACTTTTCCGAACTAGTGCGGAAAAGTAGTGCGGAAAAGTGGCACTTTCTAAACTAAATTGAGTGCGGAAAAGTAAACTTTTCCGCACGCAAGTAGAAAAAATAATTTTCCACCTGTGGAAGTGTTTCAATGCAATGATAATTAGGGATGGCAACGATGAATCGATGTTTTTAAAACTTTATCGCGATAATATACAAAAAATTTAATAAACTGGTTATTTTTAAAGAAAAAAGGTGTTACTTGTTTGATCTCGATAAACCGCTTGGTCTTTAAGAAATTCGAACTTTGATCATTGAATGCACGCGGACTTTATGATATCTGCTAACGGTATTCGTTTACTAACTCAAGTAGGCTTGACCATTGACAAAAATATTATTATTTTACAAATATTTTAATTAAAAAATATAAGAAATATTAGTCTTCGATCTGCAAACAAAAATAATCAGGAAATGTGTAAGAATTGAGCTTCTGATATTTTCGATACCTGTTAATCAGTCAAAATACGACGAAAATCTTCATTTTACAGTGATGGCTGTTACACCCTCTAGCTCGCTACTTTTTGAGATATAAGCCGGTATGAGATATTTTGTTGGCCTTATTTGTAAAAAATTAATTTTCTACCCATAGAAGTGTTTGATATGCATTGTTTCGTGCTTATTTTCAATGCAACGATAATATACCTAACTGTTGCCGCTAGCCTACTTGGTTTCTTTTAAAAACTTCGAATTTTGTGTGAACAGAACGGCAAAATTCACTCATATTTACTGAATGTTAATTATTATTGATTAAATATCATGTTGGTATTTTAGCAGTAAATTTTTAAATATTGTGTTAAAATGAGGATAATAACAACGGGTCTTCCTTTCGAAAAAATGTCCCAAAATCCGATTTTATTTCGTGTTCTTATTTCTTTTACTTATATTTTAGGTTAGATGAGATATATCGAAATGCGGTTTTCACTACCGTATTAGGATCTCATTTGGCTCTCTTTTGTTTTAAAATAGTGGCATCGTTGCATTTTTTTTGAGAAAATCTGACTTATTTGCGCTTATGTCAGAAAACGCCCTCTAGCGGCTAGATGATAAGTCGCAATCACCCCACGCAAGGCACGATTGATAGCCTAAAAAAAGCCATTTTCAACGACTTTAAGTTTTTAAGTTCCGTCCAGCCATTTTCAAGTTATTGACATTTATTTTCGAAAATGTTCGAACAAGTTCCATCACTTTCCTTTACGGGCTAGAGCAAAACGTGTTTCACAAAAAGTAATTTAATTTATCCCTGTTTTAAAATGGCAATGCATTCTACTATCTTTAATTTAAGAAAATTTTGCAGGCTATTACGCCACCTGGTGGCCATTTTGGAAATTTAAAAATAATTTCCCATATTTTCTCTTGGCCGCTGTACTCATAAATTTTTTACCGCAAGCCTTCTTAGTGCCATTCTTAGTTGGCCACCCGGTACATATTAAATAAAATTGGGACAAATTATAACACAGTAAATACTGGATTAGTTATCAGTTTTCTGAAACATACTATATGGGAATTTCATAGGTATACAAAAATCCTTTTTTCTTCAAACGTCAGTAAATCCGTCATTACTCGACTGTGTAGGCGGCCGTGAAGTTTCGTTTTTCCTCCGCCGGAGCTTTACTTTTCACTTTTCCGCCGGCGGAGGTAAAAGTGTTGTCATAGCAACATAGATACAATACAAAGAGACAACAAAATAAGCGTCAACAAATCAAGATTTATTAAACTACAATTTGTATTTATCACTCAATTTGTGACTGCATTTCTAAAAATCACTAATTTAGGAACAAATTGGTTATTATTTAATCGAACTTACTCAATAACTGCTTATCAATTATTGTTGACAGTGTCCACTGACAGCTTTATGTTAGATATTCGCCGACACCGGTCTAAGCAAGGCCACCTACGACCGTGGTCTAAGCCGCCTTGCGAACCCTTTTATCTTTAATAATAATTAGATATTATTACTATTAAAAAGAGATATTTTTGCATTAATTTGTTGACATTTGAAGAAAAAACAGCATATTTTATTTGGAGGAAAAGTTACTTTTCATGGCTTGCTCTCTATTACCAGCCTCACTCCGTTCGGCTGTTAAACACGAGCGCGCCATGAAAAGTATCACTTTTCCTCCATATAAAATAATATACTATTAACTGCAGCCGCCTTTTTTAGATAAAAAAAAGTTATACTTCATAGCTGTCGCTGCCCGCAACCACTCAAGGTATTTGCTTTAAAATTGTTTCATTTATCTTAGAATCCTACTGCTGCCTTTTGGCTCATTACTTGTAGTGTGATACTCCATGTTATGATGATGCATTAAACACTTTAAAGCAAATACCTCGATATAAGTTTAAAAACGGTATGATAATAGACTCTCTTTGCCAAAAGTCAAACACGCGTAGGCGCGAAAAAGTTGTGGGGTTTTAAAAGCACAGAATTCATCATAAATCATAATTGAAGGAAAATTGTTAACGGATTTGAATTCTTAATTCAAAAAACCCCTAGTCATCAAAGTGCTAACTAACTTTACGCGCTTCACAGTGCGAACTTGTATGCACTGGTGCATAAAGTAAAATACGAAATATAAAATATTACTTTTTAAGCACCAGTGCCTAAATATATATTTTTTTACGCACTAATGCAAGAGATAAATTGTTTTATTTTGATGTAGTTTATTTCTAGGTAGTAGAGAAAGTATTGTATGTAACTCATACGTAATTGTTTTTTACTCATGTGATTGGCACACTCCCTTGCGGGGCAAAAGGGTAACTTTACGCACTTGTTGCATAAATAACTATTTTCTTCAAACGTCAGTAAATCCGTCATTACTCGACTGTGTAGGCGGCCGTGAAGTTTCATTTTTCCTCCGCCGGAGCTTTACTTTTCACTTTTCCGCCGGCGGAGGTAAAAGTGTTGTCATAGCAACATAGATACAATACAAACAGACAACAAAATAAGCGTCAAAAACTCAAGATTTATTAAACTACATTTTGTATTTATCACTCAATTTGTGGCTGCATTTCTAAAAATCACTAATTTAGGAACAAATTGGTTATTATTTAATCGAACTTACTTAATAACTGCTTATCAATACGGAATTAAAACGCAATCGGAGAATCTTAAAAAAATAATTATTGTTGACAGTGTCCACTGACAGCTTTATGTGACATTATATTCACCGACACCAGTCTAAGCAAGGCCACCTACGACCGTGGTCTAAGCCGCCTTGCGAACCCATTTATCTTTAATAATAATTAGATATTATTACTATTAAAAAGAGATGTTTTTGCATTAATTTGTCGACATTTGAAGAAAAAACAGCATATTTTATTTGGAGGAAAAGTTGCTTTTCCTCCATATAAAATAATATACTATTTTGTACAACTGTCTAAAAAGGTGACATTTTTATACGCTTGTAGATGCGCAAACGTGAAAAAAATACAATATTTTGACTCCTAGAAATATTATTTAAGTTTCATAATGCTACGTCCCATTAAAAATAGTATATTCTGTAAGTAACTAGGAGGAAAAGCAAAACATTCCTGGACGATTGTGGTAAGGAGTCCAGGAATGTGCTTTTCCTACGAGTTACACATACTATTTTTATCCGATCCAAATTAATTAGAATACGTAGTTATATAAATAGAGCCAAATATTACTCTAAATAAAAACGGTGTTTTAAATTGAAACTCAACATAAACTTAAAAAAACTTACAATATTGTTCTTGTTTTTTCTCGTATTATTGCATCCACGATAAACACAAACATTCATTTTGGACGTCGACATAATGTTCGAGTAGCAGCTACAACCAAAACAAGGCTACGTCTATGACAAATCACAAGAAATGTTAATGTAAGATTTTAAGACACTGCGAAAACTCCTCAGACAACACGTTCGTGTGCTCCGCAAAATGCCAATACTGTGATCGATCTTAAGCCAGATTTCGCGCACGCATTCTAGTAGCGCCATCTATACGCAGTCTTCTTTTAGTGTCACGATTTTGACCATAATTTAGCGCGTCTTCCCTTATTCTCAGCCAACGGTGTTACTAATTCGCTAGTTACACATACCCTACTTAAAGCTAATTAATACTACAACTTACTTTCTAGTTCTTAACGTATATCTCGGAACCTACGATTCTATGCCCGTCGATCTGTTACTAACTCTCCTTATTACTTAGAACACAGATGGTTAATCCGGACTTCAATTTTCGGAATTTTAATGAAATAGCGCTTTTTCTTCCTACTCCCCATAGACATGGCATCAAACATGTTTAATGAACTCGGCACTAATACTTGCTAGTAGAGTAATATACCGAGGAAAAGTAGCCAAAAAAATGTTTTGAGGTATAACCAGTTCAGACCATTAAAATATGATTACATATATTCCTGGCTATATGAAATGGGTGATTACGACTTTTTTATAGGTTCAGACTTTATAGCTAAAAACGTCGAAAATTTTAATAAATCAGTTTGCCCACTTTTTTATACATAACACCTCATAACTCTGGAAATACTCCGTATATTAAAATAATTTTTCTGGAGATGATATATAACATTTAAGCGAAGACAACAGTCGTAATGTTTTCATTGATTTTTATTATCATTTTTTTTAATGGTATATGAACTTGAAAGTTTATATTTTGAATAAGCTAGTTTTTGACCAGTGACAAACTTTTTTATTTTTGAAATTTTATGGTTGTCACCAGCGTGAAAATTTTAGCCAAAAGTACAAAAAAGTTAAAAAAAAAACTCCAGTCCTCTAGGTGTAATACTTTTCGAGTAATCCACCCTCCAAAGCTGCACATATAATAAAAAATATTGTTTCCGCGCGCGCCCACTGCAGGCCGTATCTCGGTTAGTTAACGCGTCGCTTTAAATAACATAATATTATGTAAATGGATATCATGTTAATTGGCGATATTGTATTTCTTCTAAACAAAATATATGTATACAGTTATAGTGAAATGTCTATTGCCATATAACAATGTTATTCAAAATTAAGCAATTTTATATAGTACCTTGACTTGTACAGTTTCAATATAAACACAATAATCATTTATGTTATTCGACTACCACAATATGTATCAGTACATATATGAAAAAAAAATCGTTTAATAAATATGAAAAAAAAATTATTTAAAATATAATTTAGTAAAAATCTTCAACTTCAGAATCGGACGAGCATTCTTTGGCAGTAAGTAGTCTATTGTCGCACACATATTTGCAGTCGCTGCAACACTTAAATCCTTGTGAAACACAAGAGCACCTATTATTATTACAATTTTTATTAGAACACCAAAATAATAGAGTTTTTCCCACAACATCTGGTACTGGATCCTCTAACGAGAAATTTGGGGCCCATGATTCATTTTCAAAAGTCTATCCATAGTTACTGGGATTCTCGAATGTCACTTTGTTTATGTGGTTGCTGTACCATGTTTTTAACTGATATATACATCTAAAATAAACATTTTAAACTATTAGTTATGCTTAAAAATAATACAAAAATTATAGACATTTCAGATTTTACCTTTTTAGATGTTGTTGGAATACCTCATCCGTCGGAGGTAATTCTGATGCTGGCCGATTTGTAGTTCGTGTTAACTTATAACGTAATTCGTTAAGGTTGCGAATTCCTGGCACATTGTTTTTATACAAAAACAGAATCTATTGCTGACATACATCAATAGCGTTTTTTCAGAAAGTTCTGGAAGCTTCTCGAGGTCTTTCAACTTGTCGACATGTTTACACAAAACATCAAAAGCCGTTTTTTTCCTATTTTGTAAACTGCATTCGTTGTATCGCAACCAGTAAGACAGTGAACGGCTACTAATTTTTTACAAATTTGTTGTCCAATACTTGCTACAATTTGGGACAAAGACACAAAGTGCGTACTTATATATACAGCAGGCCCAATTGCATGAATACGTTATGTCCGGTCATATCAGGAATCATACAGTAATAATGAAGTAGCAAAATGAAAATATCAGTATTTACAGATTTTACTAAAATCGAATTGCAACTTGGAAGATCATTTAAGACGTGAAGTATTATTCTGGTATCTGCTTCTTTTTGGTTACTATTTAATTTTTCTAAACTTTGCGTATTACAGTTTCTGGATATCAGAAAACAACTTTCTAGTTTCATTATTTTTAAATCCTCCTGCTTATATTATTTCTTCCTCATTATCAAGTATAGATGGTCCCTTTTCCAAAAAATAGTTGGTTAAATAATTTAATAATGATTGCTTATTTGAACAAGACTTTATAAATTCTTTAAATTTCGGAACTTTTCGAGCACCGGATACTTTAAAATCCGCAGTAACATCTCCACATCTTTTTCTTTCGGCATTTTTTAATGAATTTCAAGAGTAAGTATCAAACACCAAATTTACCAGTTTTGCTTTGTTTTCGTCCTTCCCTTAAAATTTTATTAACAGATATTTCTGCTAAAAGTAATCAAAGAAGCAGCAACTAATTCTTGCACAGATACCATTCCGTCAATAATAATTGAATCTACGGCAGGACATTCGGTTTTGTTTGGTGCAAAACTTTCTATTTTTCTTGCTAAATCAGATTTTGCCGTCTTCCTCATCGTAACATCCTCGTGAAATAAAGATAGTGGAACCAATGTTAATTCGTGCGTTAATATATCTCACAGGTCTAGCTCTTGAAAGCATGAGAAAGCTAGTCTGTGCTAGACAAAACACATAAACCCAAAACCTAATGCGCGTAGAAGTGCTGAAACATTCATTGCGTTTTAGCGGGTGCGTTTTAAAGGGTCCTGTTTGGCGGCAACATGTTATCGCCGCGTTCTGTCGCTGCGTTTTGACCGTGTGTAGACTATTTTTTCCTACTTACGTGCCGAAAAGTGCCTTTTTCGCACTGTTTTGCGTGCGGAAACAGTACTTTCCGCACTGAATGCGGCAAAGTAACTTTTCTGCACTCAGTGCTTGAAAGTTACTTTACCGGAAATACGGAAAAGGCAACTTGGACATATTTAAAATATATTTTTGAGTGCCGTAAAGTTACTTTTATGCACTGGGATTTTTTACAAAGCTTATGAAAACGTTACCTACAAAAGTCTCAAATTTAATGTTATAATACTATGTAAATCGATGCACATTCCCACTAAATAGATAAAAATGATTTTCTATTAAAAATATATCTCTTACCAAAAAAGTGATATTTTTTATGTTCATAGGAAAAATATTGTACCTAACACTTGTCTAAAGTGTCTTTGAGGGCTTGCACTAACTCCGCTTCCGTCGTGTGCGAAAAAGTACCACTTTCCCAACTTCTTAGGTAAATAACTATTTCATAATTAAAATGATTTTTCTTTATACAGCATATTTTTTCGCACGAGTACGAAATTAGGAAACGACCCGCTAAATGTCCTTTAAAACGTATATTTTATGATATTTTTTGTATTTTGCAGGTTTTTTGATGAAAATCATTAATTTATTTTAATTCCCATCAGCACCCCCTGGGGTGGTGGAGACCTAAAATTGGGCCTATACTTTTCACACGATGTTTGAAATGTTCAGTCTTCAAAAGCAGTTAGTGCGTTTTTGTCTATTTTCAGGGCAGTCGTAGAAAAAAACATATACGTAACCCAGAAGGAAAGAGCCATTATGGGAAAGTCATTACACATATTATAATAATTATAAAATGGCGTCATAATCAAATCCTAGAAACCAAATTATTACGCTTAGAAATTGTAACTGTGACATTAGCAGATTTTTATAAAAGAAGAACAAAAATCCATACACTTATATGAAGACCAATATTTTCTTACCGTAAGAAATGATAAAATGTTTCATTCGAATTGTAGTATTTGTTTTTAAAACCTGCAGCAGCGTAAATGCTACCAGTTTTCTTCTTTTGAACGTTTTCCATCGTTTACTACAAGGAATAAGGAACAAATGTTTACTACGATTCAAAAATTCACTTATTAGACCAAAGAAACCGTTATGGACAAGCACAAACTTCGCGCAGGCCCCGCTTCGATACGACACTGATCGTTTTCGGATGAGATACGCTCCCGAACTACGTTGAAGGTCACAGCATAAACCTAACTACTCCGAATAGACGCTCAGTGGGCATAGGCCAGAGAAAAATGCTACAATTGTATCGAGAGATGGCGCCACCATTATTTCGAATTAAATTTTATCGTATTTCGTCGCTATGCCAAACAACGGCGAAACGCCTTTCAGACTCGGGTCGCTCGCGCTGTTGCCAAATTTTAAATGTACTTAAAATACCGTATGTATAATAATAAAATATAAAAAGAGGCTTTTATTTCATTTTGATTTTAAATGTTGCAGGACCGGAGTTATTTTTATTTACAGTTTGAGGTTTTTTACTTTTTAGTAACAATTAGTAATTACTTAGGTTTTGTTATTATTGTTAGTACGTAGCTATATAGGTATGATAATAGGTATAAACATACTTTTTTTAGTTATTTAGGCACCTACCTATTATAGGAACCTAACATAACATGTCCTATAATATAATTATATTAATGATGAGTGTAATAGTATATTGTGCAACAAGTGTTGAAAATATCACTTTGAAGTTTGATGGCCCGAGCCGTAGGCGAGTGACATAAATCACACGAGTGTTGTAGTTTACAAAGACCATACAAACACTTCTATAGCAATTTGTGTAACTAGTTGATGAGTAGGTATTGAGATGCCAGGGCTGGGACAACGCCCTACTCGGAAGTCCTTTTAGGGTTTCGGCCCTCAGTGTAGGGTTACGCCCTTAATTTTTGGGGCTATTCTTTTCATATCTTTGGAAAAAGGCGCCATTCACCGGCGCGCGGCGGTCTCCTCTTATGGCTTTGCCTTCCCTCGGGAGACTAATTTTTTACATATTCGGAAAAGGGAGCATACGGGGGTGAAGCCCTAAATTGGAGCTCATTGAGACCCAAAGCCTTGAAATGGGGCCCCTGGTACGGGACCCATTTTTCACAAGTTTTAAAATGGGGCCCTCGGGGGGCGAAGCTTTTGTATGGGGCCCCCGGTGTGGGAGCCTCGTATTTGACACATTTGGAAAAGAACCCCCATGAGGTGCCATGGGGGGGCGAAACCTTAGAATGGGGCCAATGGTACGGGAGTCCAATTTATTACAGATTTAGGAATGGAGCCCCCGTGGTCAATGCCCTAAAATTGGGCCCCAAGCCTTTAAAGGGGGCCCCTGATATGCGAGTCCCATTTTCTACAGTGTTGCAAAAAATTGTGCCCCGTTTTTTAGAGATCTGGGAATGGGACCTCTGAGGGCGAAGCTCTAAAATGGAGACGAAGCCCTTTAATTTAAATGCCCGAATAAGCACACGGCGTGTGCAAAGTATACTTTTCACATGACGTTTGAAATGACCAGTTTTCGAGAGCAGTTGTTATTGCGTTTTTGTCTAGATTCAGGGCAGTCGTAGAAAAAATTATTAAAAATCTTATACCTACTACTACACTACAATATATGAATTCTAAAATAATCTATAGGTAGGTAGATACCTATCAAATCTAACCCCGGACCCGGAACACTAAAAACATTAAATAACCGATTCAATAATACAATTATTATCACCCTTATTTCGTAAAAACGTATAAAAACGCTCTCTTTCATCTTCCGAATATTCAACAAAAAACTGTTTCGCGGAAAACTGCGGCCGGCCCGGCGCGATGCATATGAACTAAGGTAAGACCTACGCGCTTGCTTGATCCTACGGCAAAAACCGCGGCGTAGCTTAATTTCCCAGATCATCGCAATTGCAGTAAGCCAGCATGTAGTTAGGTTTTAGGTTTATGGCAGCATCAAGTGTTTGAGGAGCTCTCACAATTCATACGACATTAATTATTATTCTCCTATTTTTGACTATAATATCTTGATATTAATATTGTTTTCAACATGTCAGGCATCACCTGTTGTTTTTATAAGTGCAATAATAATCGAAGAAATCACGGGTTTAAATTATTTCGAATTCCCAAAAAGAACGGCGAACTCTGCAAAAAAGGGATTTTAAGTGATTTCATGCTTTACTTCAGTCATTTCACAACTAGTGTGCCGATTTTGTTCAAATTTGGTAACCGACACCAGTCACTTCTTAATTTTTAGTTGATGGTACGTTTTTGCGTACTTATCTGGGTAGAGGGTGATTACCTCGGTGATAGCATAAGATATAGAGGGTGTAACATAAGTTGGTGTATTTTTAACAAAATTTTAAATACCTCCTATTTTTTTAAGTGAAGGCGCGATGTTGTTTTTTCTTGTTTCTAATCTAGCTTTAGATTTTGTGTGTAAAAATATTTTAACTGGAACCTTGACGTTAATCTGAAGGTATAAAACTCGGGGTTAATCAAGAACTTTATCGAAACCTGTAATAGTGGGCATAATACCTCGAGCCGTTTGATTCGGGTGTCTGAAATTTGAGATATGACGTCATCGACTATTTTGTAATTCAAAGCCCTTTTTTATTATTCTTTTAAAGGGCATAATAAAGTTTCAGTTCGGCACATAGTAATCGACGTGTGCTAGCATAGTTTAGTCAAAGTTTACAGAATTAAAAATATATTTTAATATATTTTTAATTCTGTAAACTTTGGTTGAGTTATCTAAACAAAACATTTCTTATTTAGGTACTCAATTTATTCCAAAGTTAGAGACTCGCACTGTATACCTACGAGCCGCCACTGCCCATGACTATACAGAGTGTTCCTTAATGACATAGTAATATTTAAAGGGTTGATTCTTGGACCCATTTTAAGAAAAAAACTTCTTATGAATGTATGTCCTAAACAACTTAATTTTTAAGATACAAAAGGAGGTAAAGTTTTTAGAAAAACAATTTTTTTTTATATAATATCTGTGACTATTGTAGATATCTTTATGAAATTTGGTACACGTCTTTTAGGCATCAAGATGTATTTTCTGTTGTCCAGACAATTTTTTTTCAGTGGCGTCCGTACCAGTTTTGCACTGAAAATTTTATGAAAAAAAAAAATTACGCGCTTTCATCTTAAAATAAAAATCATTTTTGAGATCCGCATAAATTTCTAAACAAATTTGATCAGTAGATGTTTTTAAGTCCGATGCAAGGCTTTCGCTTAAAAAAAATCAAAAACCGTTTCTTGCATGGTCATAACAATATCGTTAATGACAATATCACAATGCCAAAGTTTACAGAATTAAAAATATAAGTTGGTGCACTAAGCGCCAATTCAATGAAATCGTCATATCAAAGGCGAGCCGAGGACGTAAAAAAATGTAGGGGGTATTGAGGCAATAAGAGCCGAGTTTGACGCGATTTACTTCGGTCAAAGCCTATTGGGCAACATATAGTGAAATTTTCCGCTTCGTAAGTAATAAATGGAGGAATTTAAATAATGAAATATGTTTTCATTAAAATTTTGAAAAATATATTTTGTGAAGTCACAAAAAAGATGAAAAGGTAAAGGCCTTATTCAGCATATTTTAAAGAAATGACGGTAAATACGATTGCATATTTAAATAAAATTTGTAAAATATATTATTTTTTACTTCAAGAATAAAATTTAATACCCCGTGCAAAATTCTTTATTTTAATTTATTTTGGGGATGAACTACATCATAGTTTTGCAAAACTTTACAAATTATTTTGGAAAAAGTCTTGCAAAACTAATTGTCTTCATTTTAGCAATTTCTATATTTCGTTAATTTTACCACAATAACTAATTAGCACAAAATTTAAAGTAATAGACTTTTAGATAAACCTATATTTGCACCCATCTTACATTATTTTGCAAATGCACAAAATCTGATTAAAAGTTACCTTTTTTTTAGTTGGTAACACGGTTGATGGAACAGCATATGAATGTATACAGCTCCTAGAAGAATTTGCAAAACTGTTTTCATTAAAATGCAAACCACACATTCTAATACGGCTATGACATTACATTGGTGTATCATTCGCATATTTGTGGGATCCTATAAATTCTAAGGCACTTTTCCAGGCTCGACACCTGCAAGTTTTTTTTTATTACATACTCTATTGTACTCACTATAAATCGATATTAATATTGAACATTGATGGGAAGTAGGACAAATTTAACTTGTAAGATTTGACCCAAACATGCGAGTGAAGTTAAATAAAAGCTTATAATAAACTAATACATACCTACCCTTTTGGGCACCTAAAGAGCGATATATTGTCTGCCATTCGTCTTTCACAATCAACTACTGAACAAATATTTCGATTTTCGACTAGACATTTTACTCAGAAATCCACCAAAAACAAACCGCTATTTTTGAAATCTCACCTTATACGCCTGACCGTAAACAAATTTAAAATAAACTTAAATTACCTAGCTCTCCACTATAGACTAGCACCAGTCTACCGGGCAGGCGGGGAGGGGCGGTGTGGAATTTGACGATGGCGCGGAGTGAATCAACTTATATTTTTAATTCTGTAAACTTTGACAATGCAGAGAAATATATTTTATTTTTTAGGTGAAAACCGTGTGTCGGACTAAAAAAAAAATCAAGTGATCAAATCTTTTTACTTAAGAAATAAGGATTTCAAAAATATATTTTTTTTTAATTTAAGAAGTCAGTGGCGTACCACTGCTTGTCTAATAATAGTTTTGACAGAAAACTTCCACAGGCTACTGATGAAATAACTCTGGATTTCGTCTGCGACTTTTAGTATCTAGCAATTCGACGCAGGAAAATTTCAGAAGTGTCTAATAATTATTTTTTTTTAAATTTACCTCCCTGTATCTCAAAAGTTAAGACGTTCAGGGCATACGCTCATATGAAGTTTTTTCTTAAAATGGGTCCAATAATCACCTCCTTAAATATTAGCGTGTCATTGAGGAACCACCCTGTATAAATAACTTTATATTGTAGGAAATCAGAAGTTACTTAGTTTACCAAATAAGAAATACACCGCAAATATGTATGCGAAAGGCATTTTTTGGAAACGGATTTAAAAAGACCAAAAAAGCGGTATTTAAAGAATTCGTGTATACCAATGCCCTATAAGGATGGTATTATAGAATCATTGCCTACCTCTCCCCAGAAGGCTCTGACACCAAAAAAAAAACATAATCGGCTCGAAAAAGACATGCTGCACCTTCTACACCAAAACGATTTAAAGGACCCGCTCAAAAAATAATGACCCTTACACGCCAAAAAAAAATTGAAAAGGCAAATTAAATTTCAATGCGGCAAACTAGCAGAATTAAAACAAAAAAATATCAGATTGAACACAAAACTTAAAAGACAAAATGTCAATGTCCCCTCATTGCTCATTACCGCAATGGCTTGTTTGTCACTAGCAGCAAAAATTTTGTTCTCATAATAATTTACTAAATAATCCCATATTTATTTCTCCTAAATTAATATAATGGGTACCTACGTACCTACTTATTATGGCTTTTAAAAATCGATTTTGAATTTAAATAAGTATTGTTTCATATGATCATAATAATTATTACATACGTAAAAGAGATATATTTTATTTTCTAATTCAAACGTTTTCATTATAAAACCATAAACCTAACCATAGTTAGGTTTATGATGAAACGCATTAAATCATTAATATTCCCCAAACTCACATTTGTTTTAAGACAACCGGCAATAATGCATGATTTTACCGTCGAATTGCGCGCCATCTCATACCCAGTAGCAAAAGTAAGCGAGCCGAAATCGAGCTTTGGACGCTCGCTTGGGCAAGCGAGAGTCCAAATACAATACGTTTTTATACCGTTTAACTGCGCGTCTATTCGGAGTAGTTAGGTTTATGGTCACAGGCAGCTGAAGCGTGTGACGTGGCGAGTTAAATTACTTTTTTGTGTATTTACCGTGCTTTTAACTTGATGGCAGCCGAAACAATCACTGTCGCGAGACGCTCATTAGGAGAACGGCTAAACTATGGCAAGTTTTAAGTTCTTGGTGATGCGATTGACCAAACACATCTCCTCGAATTTCGGCTGTTCTATCGTGGGCGTATTCTGGTGAGAAATGTGACTGTATTATCGAAAAACTATTCGGTACCTCTTTCAATAATTTACCTTAGTGACAAATTAAAAATTATTAAATTATAAAAAATTTTAAAGTTAAATTCTATAGATAGATAGAATAATAATTATTGTTGATTTCAGCGTTTAGTAGAATGCGAAATCGGAATTTTGTGTGTATTTTTGCTGAAATTATTTAGATTTTGTATGAGTTAGTTTGGATTAGTAATTAGGGTTAATAATTTGAATAAACATTAGTTATATTTTATTTAGTTTCATCACCAACAATGAGAAAATTTGATGTTCAAACATGGCGCGACAATTTAGCCAATCAGCGTGAATGTTGCCCACGATCCTTAAGCCTATTTCAGACGATACGGATTTTAGCCGGTCCGGTTTATTGTCGTCCAGTAGTGCATTAAACTAATTGTCACAAGGTTTTAATGCACCATTCCCGTTAAAACCAATAGATCCGGACCGGCTAAAATCCGTATCGTCTGAAAGAGGCCTTGGCCGCTCGTTTTTTCGTCTGCGGCGCATTTTTCACTTTTTGCTCATTGCATCTTGCATCCCCTAATGTTTTTCTCACGCTACGCCAATTATATTTATTAACAAAATTCTTCACTGATTGAGCACGTGTACAACGTACAAGTTTTTGGTTGACTAATTTTAAAAAATGATCCTGTGACATTAAATTCCTGACAACAATAATTGTTGCTCGAATATCTGATAACTGAAACAGCATTAATAACTATCTTCACATCCGTAACTATCGAAAACACCCTTTAGGTTTCTGCGTTGTGTCGCAAAAGCATACATAATCTGACTAATTTAGCAATATTTGAATATTCAAATTGATCATTAAAGTTTTCAATTTGATTTAATTTAAACCAAAATTCCTTGGCACTTAGTTTTAGTAACATATCCCTTTCACCATCATCAGAAAAATTAATTGCGATGTTTTTCGTTTGTGCTTTGTGCGTACCCTATTTTGATTTTCGTTTTAATTGAACAATACGCACGTAAACAATGGACGATGCTACCAAAATAAAATCCCGAAAGTGTATGGTTGTGTTTTGTAGTAGTAGAGGCAAAACACCCGGGATTTCCTATTTCAAGTAAGTCTAATTATTAAAAGTATTACTTATTTATACCTTATTGTTTGTTTCACTATGCTAACTGGCCCATTTCACAATCGGCAAGACTACTAACTCTACCGACTATTTGGTGAAATAATTACTTTCGTTCATAATCCCAAGAGTAGTAGTTCAAATTTTGGAGTCCGGGCCTGCCTCATGACCTTCACCCTGCAACAGATGGCGCCCACTAATTCTCTAATGCGCAAGGCAAAATAGGAATCGTTTTGTTTACATTTCCGTAAATTTGCCATGTTTGGTCTATTTATTGCTTAGCCACTGCTATACAAATCAATGATATAAACACGTTTATTGGCTACAGCGCAAGCATCGTTCTTTACGCGACGTCATATCTAACTACATATATGGCTGACGTCGTCGCCGTCTCGGTAATTAAATAAAACCGACCTTGTTGAATATCGAATTGTGATTGCTTTGTTTGTATTTTGTTACAAGTTTGTTATTTTGCCGTTATCACAAGAATATTGCGTGGCGATATATTATCGATTATAGAACATATTACGATTCTGTCCTCAAAAATGCGTGGTAAGAAGCATTGTTATATTTATATGTAATATTTGCTGTGATACCTTGTACTTGTAATGAGTATTTTGTAAAAATGGTATCGATTCTACTCGATACTTAAATAGGTATCGATACTTAAGTATAGGCGTATTCTTTTATTCAGCGGTGGATTCAATCATTGGTGAACCGATGTTTTTACGGTTGACATTTCTAGGGTCCTGTCGTCACCAACCGGTGGACACCGGTTCTGAGAAAATAAGAACGCATTGATGGAAGAGTGACGTTTGACTTTGATGATTAAATGCTATAGGTTTGATCTAGCAGCGATTTCAAACGGTTCCAAACCATCCGGAGTTTGCGCATAGCGATATAAGCGACGCTTATATCGTTATGCGTAAACTCCGGATGGTTTGAAACCGTTTGAAATCGCTGCTAGAACAAACCTATTATAAACAACAATAATTTGTATTTTTTGCAGAAGTTTTTGATAATATAAAATGATCTCTGTTGCGGCCGCCTTAGCGGCAAGAGTACTGTATTCCAGCGACTCCGATTCTGATGATGATGACAAAACTATTATATTAGTAACTCCGCGATCCAGATCCAACTGATATACAATTTTCTTCAAGATTTCCAAATATTACATCATTTTTATAGAGCTTAAAATACTTTTCAGAAATTTCTTCAAGGAAAGAAGGTTCTATAATAAATAAACATATCTCCCATAAAGTATACTTTTAAGGTTTTACGTTTCAACTACCACACAACATTTAAGATTATTTTACTCATATCATCTTAGTAGGTTTAGTGGAAAATTTACTCACCCTTTAAAGGGTAAGTCAATTCTTATTCTATTAAAAAAAACCTTTAAACTAATACACGAGTTGTCGCTTTAACACAACTTCAACGGGACGGTCCATTATATCATTGTTTATATTTATATCTATCTAAATGTTAAATGTATAGGTTAGGAAAGTTGCCCCCCCCCTCCCCCCCACAATGCCCCAAAGAACGGACTTGACGAGCCGGTGGAAGCTGATGCAACCGCACGTCAATCCATTGTGAATAAAAGAACACGATTGGGACACAACCGACAGCCGATCGAACAATAAAAGAACGCCAAATGGCTCAACCGATGCAATCGGTGGATCAACCGTTGAAAAAAAGAATACGTCTTATCGAATACGAGTACACTTGGTCTAGGTACATGTACATGTTGTCCGTTAATGCTTAACAACACCCCAATACCCAATAGTCCCGAAACCGAAGGTCAAATATCTGGGCATTATCCTAGACAATAAGCTAAATTTTTCCCAACACATACGCGCAGTAATTAGCAAAAACGCAATGATAAAAAAAGGGCTGAACACCTTAGTCACTGCCAGGGCGTTCTTAAGTCCTGGGAATAAACTAACATTGTACAGAGCTATTATCCGGCCAGCCCTCCTGTATGGCGCCCCAGTCTGGTGCTCTGTCGCCAAGACGCATAAAAGAAAATTACAAGTGATACAAAATCATTATCTAAGGGCCGCATTTTCACTAACACTCCGGGATCGTGTGCGGATCGACGATCTGCATGCGTGGGCAAAGATGGAATACATCGAAGAGTACATCGATGCCCTCGCATGTGGATTTTTCGAGAGGCAAATAATGGGCCAGTGTTGCCAACCATAAATCAGAAAAAATCCGTAACAGAGTCCTCAAAATTTCCGTGTTTTTCCGTGTCCCTGAAATGTAGCTTAAAAAAGGATACAGTAAACGTAAAATCAATTGTATATCGAAGAGTTAAGCTATTGGAAGAAAGATGGCACTGAATTGAAATGTTCAACTAGAAAATAAATAGAATATGACATCATACATGCACCACTCCGGATTTTTCATGATGGTAATTAAGATAAAATAATTCAATAGTTGCTTACCAGCTTACGACGCTGAACATGAGAAGCAGATAAAGTCTTGTTATTTAATCCATTTATTCGAAACAAGCATAAAATAATTCTTCTTTTTACAAATAATCAACTTAACATAACTCAAAGACAATGCCGAATCCGTCTTCACAATTTTTTAACATTGATTTGACTGGCTTAAATAGAGCATAATATATTTTTTACCACCTGAAGCCAGCAGACTTCCATTAATGATTAAACTTTTTTTTTGTTTTGATTAGTTAAAATTATGGGCGCCGTCAGAATAAATTTCAGGAAGGGGGGGTGAAGAGGTCAACGTCAACAAAAATAACGTGTAGATAGTTTTTCTAAATTTTATTAATGAATTTGAAATGTATTTTTATACTATGCATTATTTTAATACTTCAGGCAACTGCCCCCTCCTACCGGCGCGCATGGTGAAATTACTTTCGCATTGAGCGTTTGATCCAAAGCCCAAAATTGTCAGTGGTCGTCGATATTTTAAAATTTCGATTTATCAATGCATCTTTGAAACTAAAGAGACCAGTTGATTGGCATATCTATTTTTAGGATTGAATAATATCTATATGAAATACCGATTAAAATTAAGCGAAATATATTAAAATGGACATATGACACAGAAATATAATAACGCCAATCATCTGTAAAAAATCCGTGTTTTCATTGCACGGAACCCAATAAAATCCGTGTCCGTGTTCTAGTTTCAAAAATCCGTGAAAACACGGAAGTTTCCGTGTCGTTGGCAACACTGTAATGGGCTATCCGCTAACGGCTAATATAGCCGACATACGATACGACCCAGAAAATCTCATCCAACATGGCACAACATATCGAGAAATATCACTTTATTACCGACAGCTTATGCCACCTTAGATTGAGTCCCTTCAGGAGTCGATTTAAGGAATGCCACTTGCACAATTAGCCCTTAAACCACCCTTTTAACGCATGTTTATTTATGCAAAGCAGCTCCAAGTATCAGGAGCACAGAAACTTATCACCTCTTGTAAAGAATGCGCGAGATCTATTCTCGACAGGCCAATCCACGGCGTTCGGACGCGTGGGCGGGGCCTGCTAAAGGAGCTGGTCGGCATATAAATATGCTCTAGACAACGTTACAACGCATATGATTCTAAGCCACCGAAGCATCCGTTTATCCGCAGCCGGTACCGCGGTACTCGCTTATACTACCTGATACCATTATTTTATACTTGAATTGACTTAACATGGTTAAGCCCCCACACTCTTTGTACATAGTTTTAATTTTTCTGTCAATATTCATGTTGTATATATGTAAATAAATTGTAGCTTTATGACCTCCTGTTCTAAAGAACAGCTGAGGGTTTTTCATGTAGTTTTCCCTACGCAATAACCTATTATGTATAAATTCTGCAGCATTTTCGTCAAAATTGTAGGCATTGTGCCAATATAGCATTATGAATACTTTGAAGGGCAACCCATGGAAAGTTAGCACATCACG
This sequence comes from Pissodes strobi, assembly GCA_016904865.1. Taxonomy (NCBI): domain Eukaryota; kingdom Metazoa; phylum Arthropoda; class Insecta; order Coleoptera; family Curculionidae; genus Pissodes; species Pissodes strobi. The sequence continues at coordinate 784 of JAEQML010058637.1, read as the reverse complement.
AACAGTTCCACATTCCTAGCTATTAAGTAGGTTAAACAACGACCCCCTATGGGTGAATCCAACTGCTGGCCACTGGCAATCCATGAACATTGCCGGGCTTAACCGCAGTATGAAGCTCTGTACCATGCCTAAAGTTAACAATGTAGTTAAGTTACCACTGTAATCAATCAAATAAATATATGTTATGATGTTATGTACATGTTGTGATTAAATATTGTACTGCTGCTCCCCGATTGGATTTAAGTACAACTACTACCGGTAAATAATGTTTGTGTGAATCGTTATTGATAAAGGTGTAAGGTTGGATTGTCGTACTGCATTTCTAATTTGTTTTCTTCGATTTTGGGTATGCCTTGTGTTAGTTTTGGTTAGTAAGAAACATCAAATTGGTTTCCCTTTCAGAGTAATTCCAGCAAATTTTTACTTTTACAATATGACATAATAATATCTAAAAAAAAGTATCAAAATATAACAATAAGATATTTCTTACTTGTATCATAAAATATTTAACAAATCAAATAAATATATTAAAATATCAAACTAAATCATTAATAGGACACAACTTCCCTTAATTTTTCCCAATATTATATAAAAATATTAATATTTTAAATATTTATCTACCTATATGGGGTAGTGGTATATAAATATCAATATTTTAATATATTGGAAAAAATAGAGGTACAAACACTCAAACGATAATTATTATAGGTTAGTTAGTAGTAGTAGTACAACTCTCCGTTGGCCTTTTTCTTTCGAAAATTCAGCCAGAAACGACCTCTATCCG
>MU192313.1:483-29853 GCA_016904865.1 Pissodes strobi | reverse complement strand
TTGCATTGTAAATATTCTTCGATTTTCAGCTTCTTTTCGTCATCAGCTTCATTAGATTCGATGAATTGGATTGCACTAGTGTGAGTTTACCCTCTGGGACCAAAGTCAAAGTCGCTACAACACAACACTCCCTACTTTGACATGCATGTTATCGAGATCCTTCAATTCAAATATTCTTATGCTTCTAGCTTCAGCTTCCTATCGCCCATATTTCACTGTCTTCTTAATTTTGTCCGGCATTCGTAATTCCGCCATTGCCGGTCCCAGGCCCGGATGAGAAAGGAGGAGGGGGGCAGTCTTCCGCCCTATTACTGAGTCATTTTATTTCCAGCATTGGGCTACATGGCTTTGACCGTCCTCTTTATTTTGTTCGAAATGTGTAGACTGACGCCGTTTCTTCAAGAGTCCTAATTGTATTGTTCCGATTGGCTCTAGAGTCATCCTGAATTGTAAATTGAATTGTAGATATCCACAATATTCTTCGATTTTCAGCTTCTTTTCGTCATCAGCTTCATTAGAGTCGATGAATTGGATTGGACTAGTGCGAGTATACCCTCTGGGACCAAAGCCAAAGTCGCTACAACACAACACTCCCTAATTTGACATGTATGTCATCGAGATCCTTCAATTCAAATATTCTATGCTTCTAGCTTAAGCTTCCTATCGCTCACATTTCACTGTGTGCTTAATTTTGTCCGGCATTCGTAACTCCGCCATTGCCGGTCCCAAGCCCGGATGAGAAAGGAGGAGGGGGACAGTCTTGCGCCCTATTACTGAGTCATTTTAGTTCCAGCATTGGGCTACATAGCTTTTCATGACCGTCCTCTTTGTTTTGTGTAGACTGACGCTGCCCTTTTTCAACATGTCGTCGTTTCTTCAAGCGTCCTAATGGCATTGATCTGATTGGGTTTAGAGTCATCCCTTCGGGGATGATGACCGAAGTAACGTGCGGACTGAGAAGAAGAGTGAAGCGTCCGGTTAACAATTTCAGCGTAAACTGATCAGAGATCTCGATTACTAAGCTTTTCTCAAATGTGTGATGGTTCCTTCTTCATATTTCAGGATCCAGCTTACTCGATGTCCTATTGAAAGCCTTACTAGTATTGCAATGAATTAGATTGCACTAGTGGGAATGTACCCACTGAGACCCGAGGGCGAAATCGTTCTATCCATTACCTAGAAGAGGAATAACCAAGAAGTTAAATTTGCTACAGCAGGACAGTTTATTTCTCCCCTGCTCTGACATATATGTCATCGAGATCACTCATAAGCATTCTTTAATGTTCAGCTTCGTTAGCATCAATAAATAATATGGATTACTACCAGTCTACACCCTGGAAAACCGGTCCAAAGAATCCACAGCATCAGGCTAGTTGGTATCTGGAAATTTATTTCTCCAACTTTCAAGTCTCCTAGATGTCCAGTCACTGACAAAACAAACCCTGAAGATTCAAGATCTGCATTTATCATTTCTAGGCTTTGGTTATGAATCATCTGCCACAACAATACAACAAATCATACATGCCAGTGTTCAACCAGAGTATAACAGTTGGTTTGTTTTACTCTAGTTCAACAGGCAATTTGTATATTTCATTATTTTGTTTGTTTGTTTAGGTGAATATAATTTCCCTAGCAACAAGTTGTTTGATACCATATACATGCGGGGCAAAACAAGACACCTGATACCGTCTTCAATCGGAGAAAGCGCTTATAGCACCGCTCGCGATATTTCAGTTCGTAGTGCACTTGTGAATGCATGCCATTTAAAGACCTGCAATTGGCAAATATATGGCCCTCCGCTCGCTCCGGGATTCAAGAAAAGGATACTAACCAAGTGCTAACCCAAGCCATACCCAAGAAAAACCCAAAAATCAAGAAAAACTGTTTACTTAAAAAAAAAACAAAACCGACGGGATTTAAACCCGGGTCGCCGAAGGGAAGGCCAACCATGCAGACCCCTAGACCATCTACTGACTTAGACACAAACACAACTGTTTAAATTGCGAAGACTTGCGCTACCTCACGTAGCTAGCCAATCAAGCGTCTCTCATTGACAAGTACACTGTGAACTGAAATTTCGCGCACCGCTCCTCTCGGTTAGGAAGAAAAAGTGTGGTTATGGGCACGTAGGGACGGAGCCAAGTATCCGCACTTGCGTTTAGGGAGACTGTTCCACATTCCATCATTCGAACACTCTAACCCGGTGACGCATGTCTTCGCGATGCAACCAGTTGTTTCTAAGTCATCAGATGGTCTAGGCAGAGCGAAAATAACTAAAAAGAGAGGCGGCAGCCTGTCAATCGATTTTGTATGCGCATTTCCAAGCACAAAGGGTATAGTTGTCAAAAATTTTGCCTTGGGTTAGTTTCTGTTCGTTGAGCCCCCCATGACATGCGTGAGGTGAAATATTAGTTTAATGATAAAAAAAAATGGGTTAAGAGCCGTATTACAGTGGATATACAGCAGCTTGCATACGTTTCCGCGAATATATTCCATCCATAACCCACCATTCAAAACATATTACAACAATAATAACGCTGGAACTGCGGGATCGAAACTTAAACGGTCCGGATAGACGCTAGTACAAGTTATGATATTGCGCATGTAGAGGCGGAGCCAAGCATCAGCTCGCACGTCACTTGCGTCTAGGGAGACCGTTCAACATTCATCATTCGAATGAACACTCAATCCCATTCTATCTATTGTGAATGCGTTTGCCGCGTATTTTGAGGTTAGATATAGGATATAATCGCGGAAACACATGCAAGCTGTTGTATATCCACTATAATACGGCTCTTAACACATTTTTTTTTTATCATTAAACTAATATTTCACTTCACGCATGGCCCTCCGCTCGCTTCGCTTGCTACACTTGCATCTAACCGGACCGTGCAAGAATCAAACAATCGAACCTAAACGCATCATTAAACAACGCATGTACTGTGCCGTTCGGAAGAAGTAGGGATCTAAGGCTCCCCATGGCGCGAGACGCTAGTGCGATTTAGCATATCTTGTTCTAGCATATCATGGTTAAGACCGTATTAGACAAATATAAAATTGTAGACGTACACGTGGAGCTAGCCGCAGTACGGCAACTAATGGGACCAATGAAACGTTGACTATTATTTAACTTCACGCATCGTCCTCCGCTCGCTTTGCTCGCTACGGGGGCGCAACCAACCCCAGGGTAACTCAAACTAACCAAATTTAACCCAAGGCATGCCCAAAATGAAGAAAACAAAATGAGCGAGTCTGCTAGTACTCGAGCGAGACACTGATGTGTAAACATATCCTATATCGACATGCACCAATATTTGAACAGTCCTCATAAAATCACTGCGCATGGTTATGATGTCACAGCCGTTTACACATTTCCATCCGAATGCACATTTCCGTCCCATGTCAAAAACTTAATTATAATTTAATTGTAATTTTTATTGTTGCAACAGCCAATGCCCAGTAAATGCCGCGTACACACCAAGTCGATAAACAGAATCGATCGATAATGATCATTCCAGAGGGAACGCGGCTTAACGTTTACTACATTGTCTTTCCGATCATCGCACCTATTTTTTACGTGATGTGGAGATTTTTTAAATTAAACTGGCCAAAATAATTTAAGTAAGTAGGTATTTTTTGCAGTGATAATGTAACAAAAGTAGTTTATATATGCATTAATACGTTTTCCATTGTCACATTGAGCTCCCTAAGCGTGGCGCCATCTTAGATTTAGATATCTAGCTTTTTTTTTAGAAGGCGTTGCTCGAACGCGGTTCTCTATTGCATTAAGCCTCGTCCGACTTCCATTTAGTCCTTGGTAGAGGTAACATCGCGTTGTGTAGCGGCTCTTTCCGACGCCATATTGGGCGACGCGTGGCAAACGCTCAGGGACCGATTTGTCTCCCGAAGGAAGAAGCGGACGTCCCTGCCAGCGTCGTCTGTGCCACTTCAGTGTCTATAGCCAGAAGAAGTACCCAGGGTGGGGCTTCTGTCTGTGCCGCTGGAAAAGTTGGTGGTCGTGACATGGCCCAGAGCCAGACAAGGTCACGGTCACTCCGTAATGGGGCCCTCGATCCAACCAGGGAGTAACTTATCTAGGATGGGTCGCTCCAGATCTAACTAAGCCCGGACGGAGGCTATACTGGCAAATTGCCTAGAAGCAACGCCAAACTGCCCCCTGCTTGAAGGGGGTTTACAATTCAAAATTCAAGTTAAGCCTCGTTCTAACAGCGGAAATTTTGAGATGACGTCAGTCCGCCATACTTGACGCTATATTTTGAAGCGGTCCTCATGACAGGGAATTAGATTGTTAAATTGGATTATATTTATTTTATGAACAATAACAATTATTGTGTTTATTGGAACTTCTTTTTCGTTATTTTTAAAATGGCAGAAATAAGTGACATATCTTACTACAGTCGAAACATTTGAGAGCGATGGACATTTTTGTTATCTTTAAATCATGTTTTCCTTAATTCTAAAACATGAACCGTTTTATTAAGGACACTTACTCCGAAGTGAACCTGACGGAAACTTACCAACTAGAGATCGGTGGTATAATTATCACTGTTGCGTGCAAATAGGTCCTAGCTCTAATGCCGGAGAGTAGGGTGGGTTTTATTTATAAGGCGCCACGGGTTTGTAGACGGCACAAGCAAGAAATACCCCAAAGCTGAAATATGGTACTCGTTTTAGCCTAAGCCTCGCGACTACCAAAAGAAAATTATTTAAATAAATTCGAAATTAAAATTTGATTAAGTTGATTTGAATTTAATCAGTACGAACAAATGAAAAATAAAATAACAACCAAGAATTAATTAAATAATGAAAGGCAAGTAAGTAGGCAAGTATTAAAAATTGAAAAGTGAGTATTAACGATAAAGTCAATAATAAACTGTAGTATTTATAGCAAGTGAATGGAGCCAAAACATTTCAAACATAGAGCGCAAATAAACTAAATCAACTGTACTTACTTTCTTTATTTCCTTTTAATAGTAATTAATACGCCAATTCTTAAATTGTTTTAAATTTTATTTCAAAAGTATAAAATTACTCTAGGTTCATTAATAATACCTACACCCGCATTAATTCATGTTATTACAGAAACATTGAGGAAACTATCTCGACAAACTACGTCGGGAGAACTTCTCTGTAGTTAAATGATCATGTGCTGCACTGATGTGGGCAAGGGGGGGCTGCGGTGGTAGTCGTCGTAGTAGATGTAACGGGTGTCGTAGTGGATGATCCCCATTGTGGACCTCCGCCCTGACCGCCCCACTGTCCTGGTCCGCCGCCTCCTGGTTGTCCCCACGGTCCTCCACCACCACCTCCTCCGTTCATTCCTAAAGAAACGAAAGAATCAATTTCAGTGTGTAACGGCGTTTAAGCAAAAAATCACTACCTCCTTCTCGACCGCCCATCGGCCCTTCACCCCCTCCTGGTGGATCCCATTGTCCGCCATTACCACCGCCCATTCCTGGAAATTTTTAAGGAATTATTTTGTTCTTTTAATAGGATATTCGACCTCCCTTCCCCTGTGTTCGTGTATTAAATTTTAAATGAAAAGTTTAATTTTAGATGCGTGGTTAATCGAGGAAAACATCTATTATTTATTTCCGAATTTTCTTCCATGCCCTTCAGGTCGAATGAAGGCTTTTGTGTAAAAATTATCCATGCCAGTAATGCAAATTATTTGAAGTTTAGTCTAGAAATGAGAATCGGTTTTGCTGATTTTGGCACGTTTAGCACACTTCCCTGGGTAGTAAATGAGAGTGAACCATCATGCTCGGATATGTGACGCGCATTTGGGTAAAGTTTATTATTTCATTATCATTTTTGGTTGCGAGTGGAAATTTCGTTTTTAGGCAATACTTGAGGATTGGAGATAAGATTTTATTTACTAAGATCGTCTCATTCCATTGAAGAATAATTTTAAGATGTTAATCGGAGGCCTAGACACAATCTAAAAAATATTCACCATTTTCCGAAAGCTTGGAATTACTATGGCCAGAAGGAAAGGTCCCTTCTACTCCCAAATTAAAGGATCCAATCAATTCTGCATTTAATACCTGGATCAAAACAAGGATTCTACACCAATTTATTATTAAATGATAATATCGTTGATGACAGTAAGGGATTCAATGCGGAAGTTTACTTTGATTTTAAAATTTTAAGTTTTATCAAAAAAAAAAAATGTTTTTATAAGGAAATTGTCGACAATCGAAAAACGGCCTGTATGTTTTTGAAAAAAGGGGTCATTTTGGGTAGTTCTAGCGCCCACAAAGTCGCCAGGATCGAAGAAACTTAGACAACAGTTCGATTGGGGAAAAGCTCTCTAAATGCTTCTCTGTTTTAAAAAAATATCGGGAAAATGGGCTAAAATCACCGATTTCTAGGTCATTTTTTTTTTAAATTTGTATTATTTTTTTTTTTTGAAAGGCCCCAAAGGGACATAAAGAGGAAAGCAAACAGAGGAAAACAAAGGGACATACAGAGGAAAATTCGAGAGGCCAAACAAAAAGAATTGGATGAGAAATGCCAAGAAATAGAAGTTTTGCAAAACAGATTCGATGAGTTTAATGTACATAGGGAAAGTTCAAAAAGAAAAATTTGGGAAAACTTGTAAATGATGCAGGATGCAGGAGAGTTGATTGTGGATAGAAAAGATATTAAAGAAACTTTGAAGTATATCGAACAGTTGTTTTTTGATGAGAGAGGAGGCCCACCCCCCATTCAGTCCGGACCTGATATTATGAGAGAGGAAGTTAGAGCTGCCATTAATACTCTAAGGGAAGGAAAGGCTCCAGGGCCGGATGGAGTACATTCGGAATTCCTCAGGCTTCTTGACGATGAGTCCATCACATTCCTGAGTGGCATTTTTAATAACATCTACAATACTGGGAACATTCCAAAATAATGGCGTATCTCTGAATTTTTAATGTTACCAAAGAAACAGGGAGCCAAAGCATGTGGTGACTACAGAACAATTAGTCTTATGAGTCACGTGCTAAAGCTGTTCTTCAAAATCATTCATCGAATAATCTATAGGATCTGCGAGGAAAGAGTGTCACATACCCAATTTGGATTTATGAAGGGCATGGGTACAAGACATGCACTTTTCTGTCTACAAGTATTGTTCCAGAGCTGTAGGGATATAAACTGTCATATTTTTGCTTGTTTTATAGACTACCAGAAGGCGTTCGATAGAATAAAACACGAAAAGATGATAGAAAAACCAGGGTTTTGATGAATACGGGGATGGATGATAAAGATCTAAGGATCATCCAAAACCTTTACTGGAATCAATCAGCTACTATTAAAATTAATATGGAAGAGCAAACCAACACAGTAAACATTCTTCGAGGAATTAGGCGGGGCTGTATCCTGTCACCACTCATATCTCATCTCTACTCGGAGGAAATCTTTGAAGAGGCCCTTGAGAATACCGACATTGGAATTTTGCTGAATGGAGAACGAATGAATAACATTCGGTACGCAGATGATACTGTGGTTTTCACTGACAACATGAACAACTTACAAGAACTAATGAACAAAATAAAAGACATCAGCAGTAACTATGGCTTAGAAATTAACATTAGTAAAACCAAATTCATGGTAATCAGTAGACAAACTGGTGGAAGATACGGCTTAACGATCAACAACACACCAATAAACAAAGTAACACAGTTCACTTAACTGGGAACCATGATCAATGATATTTGGAGATCAGGTGTAGAATAGAGAAAGCAAGGGCCGCCTTCAACCAAATGGCTAAACTGTTTAAAAGTCACAATCTCAACATCGACATCAAAATCAGACTCCTCCGATGCTATATTTTCTCGATTTTTTTCTATGGGATGGAGGCATGGACATTAACCGAGCCAACACACAGAAGACTCGAAGGCTTCGAAATGTGGCTTTACAGGAGGATGCTGAGAATAACATGGGTGGACAGAGTCAGCAACAAGGCAGTGATAGAGAGAATGAAGAAGGACTTGGAAGTAATGAACTCCATCAAGAGAAGAAAGCTTGAGTACCTCGGACATATTATGAGGAACGAAAGCAAATATCACCTTTTAAAGTCCGTTCTCCAAGGGAAGGTTTATAGCAGAAGACCACCAGGAAGAAGAAGAATATCATGGCTTAAAAACTTAAGAACATGGTTCTTAAACACTACTACCGAACTATTTAGAACAGCCGGGAACAAAGTCATCATATCCAGGATGATCGCCAATATTCGGAACGAATAGGCACTTGAAGAAGGCTCATTACTTGACGAGAATCTATGCCAGAAATTCTATTAGAAAACACTTTGGAAATGATGATGCCCTTTATACAGGATGAGCCAGCTGAATTGAAACTTTTCCCGTTTTCAAGTTTTGACACGACATGTCACCACTTAATATTTTATTACTGGCAAACCGATTAATCTGGAGTTACCAAACCTTTGTACATCAAAGAGATTGAAAATGCCGAATTGGTGATTTCTTGATTTTCAGCTTGAAAAATCTACTTTAAACCAAAGCACAGCTATTTTCAAGAAATCTATTTCAGATTTGTAAACCTCGTGATCTCTTCTATAAGAAAATTCTATAACAATTTTTCGTACGAGAAAATCACGGTTAAATTCAATATTCCCGCAGTTTTACGAGTCTGAATAGATAGCTTTGCTTTTGATGCATTATGGAAAACTTGAAGGAATATGTCTTCCAATTTAGGTTAAATTAGGTAGATTTATACATTTAATTGCCTGAAATTTCATTGTAAACGTTTTGAATCCGGAAAAATGGACCAGGATCCGAAAATTTGGAAACTTTTTAATAACTAGAGGCAGTTTTTGATGAATTTTATGTCAAAATTTGCGGCAAAATTTTATTTTTAGCGTAAGTAGATTCATTTTCCCAAAATTTGAAGATGGGAAAATGAACGAGGATCTAGAGAATTTCAACATTCTTTAAGCCATAAGCAACGATTTCTGCTTATTTAAAGAGATAAGTTGTGGCAAGTAGTAAAATATAAAATTAAAAACTGATTATAATTCCGAACGTTGCCAAATTGGTAATATTGTATTTAATCCTTAGTTTTGTTAAATATTTGCTTTATTCAGGATATTGATGTTGAGTGTGTGTGTGTGGATGTAGAAGTTAGAAGTCGAAATAGCGAACTTGCTATCGCACATGCGTAGGTCGGAACGATTCTATCCACGAATGCTTTCATACATTTTGAAAAGTAAAGCTGACTAAGCTACTGTAATGAGTAAAATAAATTAACGTAAATGTTACCTTGAGGTCCTCCGCCCATGGGTGGTCCGCCATTCCATTGTCCTTGGCTGGTCCCCTAAAAAACGCACATTTATAACACACTTTTTCAAAAATTTATAATACTTAAGACTTGAAAATTCGAGGTTTTTTGAATAATTAATCGATTGTTATAAGGCTATCACAAACATTATGAGATAAATCATAATAAATCAGAAGATATATAGGGTGTATCAGAATTGAGTGGTAATTCTTAAGAGCCTCAATATTATTATTTTTGAGTTGCAGGGTGTTGAAAATTGTAAAAAAATCTGTTTTTCCATAATAACTTTGAGATCGCTTTTTGAATCTAGTATGTATAGTAACTCAGCCTTAAGTTAAATTTTATTTTAAGAAAAAAAAATGTCCTACTTCTACCAGTGGCGTTCACGTTAACGAAAAAAAATCGCTTCTTCTTTTTATTTAAATAAATAACAGGTGTTTATTTACATGCCGCTATGAGCCTATTATGTTATGATTTTTTAAGAGTAAATAGTTTCGTTAGGTCTTTACCTAAATAAGCGGCACTGGTAGAAGCAGAACAATTTTTTTCTTGAAAAAAAATTGTTTTTGTGTCTGGATAGTATGTACCGAAGGTGATCTCAATTATAATATAAGAAACATCCACAATTTTTTACAAATTCAAGCATCCCATATCTAAGAAATAGAGCGGTTGAGGATCAACGTTAATATGACATTTTTTTTTTAAATGATTTAAAGAATAACTTTCAATTTTGAAACACCGTTTCATACTTATAAATCACTATAATAAATTGCTTACCAAAACTATAAACATCACAACAAACGTTTTCAACAAAAATGACATCATGTTTCTAATTAAGCGATAATGGGGAAATAAATACTGAAGTTTTATAATAATTTTTCGCGCTTATATAGTGCAAATTTTTCGCATAATACATTTAATTTCCGGAACTTAACGATTAAATTCCGTTAGGTAAAGCGTTAACAATCGGTAATTTTTCTCTTCTATGAATTAAACTAAATAAGCAAACGTCAATAATTATTTGAATCAGAATAATTTGCTTGGAATTTGGGTACTTGTACTCTTTTATGAAATTTAATAACATCAGCGCATCGATTTATACAATATGTGAAATATTGGGGTCAAAATTAATTGCAATAAGGCCGTCGAAACTAATAACATCATAAAATACCTTTCAAAAATGTTCATCTGCATTAATCTACCTACCTTTCTCTTTTAGGGATTCTAATCCGGCCGTGCTATGGTGTATATTTGAACAGTAAGGCCTCGATATTATCCTGGATTAACGACAGAAAAATTGTAGACTTCAAGCCTTCCGACGAAAGTTATTCTACGATAAATCGGCCAATAGACTTCATGCATGTAAGAGAGTTAATTGTACACAGTTATCCTGTCACTAACCACAGAAGAAGAAGGAAAAAGCTGGATAGCATGTTCCGTCTGCTTCCCTGGAAAGAAGAAAATATGATCTCCCGTAATTAGTAAAGGGTGTTATATCCTACTGCGAGGAATAGCAGCTTCAACTTATAATAGAATGCAACGCTAGGGGTAAATCCTTATTAAAATGTATACTAATTGAAAGGTTAAATATAGTCAATGTAGGCATTCAATAGCTTGCTCGAAATTAAGCAATAGATAGGATTCATAACTGGAAAGTGTCAGGCGAACTATCGGGCTCTGATCACAAACAGATTAGGCTTCACTTTAAAATTCCTACGCCCAAAGCGATATTGTTTAGAAATTCTCGAGACGCAAGCTTAAGAAGAAAGTCTTCAAGGATTGCAATTCGGCTTGGGGACGTGGGAAATATAGAAGAAACATTAGAATTAATAAGCGACAAGTGTCCAGAGAAAACCTGGAGAGCAAAAAGAAATATAGTTTAGTGAAATGGGAAACTAAGGGATGCCGTAAGAAGACTGACTATTCAATAAAACCAACAGAGTATAATAAAGAGATAGGCAAAGCTAAAAGGGACTCATGATGGACGTTCTGTGAAAGGGTGAATGAGACGTTTACATGCACGAGTATTAGCAAAAGAAAACACAATCGTTGAATTTTTGAAAAAGGACAACGCTTACACAAAAAATAGCCGAGGAAAGTCTAAATATGCTCATGGTAGCTTACTTCAAAGATCAGGAAGACGGGAGGTAGTAACACCTGCAAAAGTTGGATGAGCCATAAACCAAATCCAACCATTCGAATCATCAGACTTGGACCAAATACACCCTGTTCTGCTGTAAAAGGAGCAGAATATCTTGTTATCAAACCTATGCAGATGCAAAGGATGTCTAGCCTGGAACTTTGTACCAAACTTATGGCAGCAGGTAAAGGTCTAGGTATATTTGCCAAAAGTAGGCAGACTTCTAGACCGTACACCAAACTCATACTAGACTAATAGATGAGTACATCAGGGATAATACTTAAAATAAACTGCTCTTAAGGTCAATAGAAGGAGATAGCTGCGGCCACTTTCCTGGATTTAAAAGGGGCATTTAACCATGACTCAACGGACTCTATCACAAGTACGTTAGTGAGGAGAGGTGTACAACAGCACTATGCAATAGATCGGAATCAGTGTAAAGACTTTTGCAACGTTGTGCATGTATCCGTTAAATTGTGGTATCGATTGTCGCGACCTTACTACGTCGAATGGGTTTCAGCACTCTAAACCGCTTGACAAGGAGCGCTTTCACAGATGCGCACGAAAATAGGATATATAAGTTGAGTCCTTTCCAGCATATAGATATATGCTTTCCAGTGGTGCCAGATTTGGTACAATTGTACAGATCTGGTACAATTTAATACAATCTATACATTTTTGAAAATTCTGGTACATTTTACTTATTGCGGTATCTGCTAATTATATCACGGTCGAGATCAAGAAAAAAATGCTAAAACTTAAACATCACACCACCCGGCATTTTAAAAATAGTCGTGGAAAAAATCTTGAATGGTAATTTGCTTATTACAAACGAGGAAGATTACAGTCCTCGCTCGTTGCGCCCGCTCGTGCAGTAATCTTTCTAATTTGTAATAAACTAGAATTGAGGAAATTTCCATAAATAGTTTTCAAAATGGGGTTTTGTAACAATCGAATTGAACCAAAATCTATCAAGATTCTAAATAAAAGTAAAATACATCGTCTGCGACGAATCAGATGTCAAATCGACTAGACATAGTATCAGTAGAGGTTCCTGAAATCCTTGGGTTTAATATTGAGGGTATGATGTTGTGTTCAAGTGAAAAGATTGAAGTTTTCGGCGAACCTGTTCTTGACAAGAAGTTTTCAAGAGCATACCTACTTCCATAGTGATATATTTTTATGTTAAAATAGTATATTATATACCTAGGTTGAGAAGTAAGCCATTATTTATCGAGCACTTTTATATCCTGAGGCGCGTAGCGCCGAAGGATATAATGTGCGAGGTTAATAATGGCCTTCTCAACCGAGGTATATATAGAATTTTTTTTACTACTAACACTGATATATTACCATATTTGATTCGATTTGATTTTTATATTAGTCATTTTCTACTTATTTTTCAAATAGTTCGAAATATCAAAGTAGCCTGGAAGTTCAGTTGTCTAACTGACAGATATCGTAACAAGAAGCGTTTTTTCGCGAGCTAACTACAATTAACCACGGCATACTACAGGATACTACTCTTTGGTTAAAGTGTTCTATGGAAGAACTTAAATTAAGAAATCGAATAATCAAGAGAGTCAATTCAGACATAGTTAGTTCAGAAATAATTAGTTTAAAAAAAATAAAAGTGAAGTGCACTTGGAAGAAGAATGTCCTATTTGTTTTAATCCATTGCACACCAAATTCTTGTAATCACAAATTTTATATATATTGCTTAACAGATTGGTTAAAAAGGGGCGATGTTTGCCCATTGTGTAGAAGTTATTGTTGCTATATTATTATAAATGATACTAACGAAAAAAGATTTGTTGTGAAAGAAACTAAAACAATTGTAGATATTTTCTATCTATATATTCTATATGATGAGTGAGAAATAAGAGGAAATTTTGTGTTTAGAAGAAACATTGCTACTTAGGATCATTCAGTTCTATTCATTAGCAGTTATGAACGAGTCTGTGAAAAGGTCCCAAGAAGAATTTAGCCATTTAACCATAGTTAATTATGATAAAGCTATGCATAGCAGACCAGAATATGTTTACTTTTATTGTGAGGTTGCTGAATATTATGCTAAGGGTGCGTCCGCTTGTGCTCAATATTTTGAAAATTTTGATGTATTGTAGTTTGTAGTTCAACTGAAACAATTAGGATTTTTTGTTGACGTGGTTAGTTTGAAGAAATATATAGAAGATCCATCCGTATTAGATGTGATAAAATTAGCAGAGGAAGAATTGGGAGAACTTCAAATAGAAGTGTAAGTGTAAAATGGAGGACTTTGCAATAGAAATGTATGAAAACTTTCTTATTTCCGAAGCTTGTTCGCGGTTTTATGCTTTTGCGGGTAACGACTTTGAAGCTCAAGATATATTGTGGTATGAGAACTATATGCAACATGCTGAGTATTGTAAAAAGGGTATTCAAGTGTGCAGCGAGTTCTTAAAAATCAAAGACAGAATAAAGTTTGTATTAGAACTTAATATGTTAAAATTACATTATGTGTATATTAGGAAACAAAATGATTTAATAAAACAAAGTTAATTTTCATTCATAAAAAAATTATTATACATATAAAATACATTCGAAAGCGCACACATGACTTTGAATGATAAAAACATTTAGGTGTTGAAGAAATTAAAATTGGTTGTTCATCTAATTCGATTACTGGTTTGCTGGAATATTTTCTTATGTAATCTGCTTTTTCGTTTCCTTTAACATACTTCTTCAGTCAATTTTTTTACAATTGGTGAAAAGTGGTGGTGGGGTATAACCGATATTCCAATTAATGCAGTGGTAATTTTTCATTAACCAGACAGCTTGCTTGTGAGCTTCAGGAGAAAGAGAATTCAAGGAAAAGGGTTGTTTGAAAACATAATGACTAATTTTTTCTCCATCATAGGCAGCCAATTCCTTAGGTAGAAACCTATTCTTTTCATCTTCAAACGCTTGAATATCCAAAACAAACCTCATATTTTTAAACTGGCAAATTTTTTAATTGAATATGATTCTATACGTTTTTTCAGCTCTTCTAAATTTTTAATAAAAATTTCTATTTTTTGAGCATATTGTATGTCATTACTTTATGAATTAATTTAAAAACTGCTTTAAATGCTTTTATATAACTAAGAAATATTTGTTGGGGATGGAAATTATACCTGAATTTAACATTCAGAGCAGCTCGAAAATTAAAGTTGTTTAACAAGTTTAGTGAGTGCGTTGTAAGTGAAATCTTTATCATGTAAAATTAAACAATACGCTGAAGTATCTTTTTCCAAATCTTTGTTTAGTTCAAATTCTACTCTCATTACTACAGGTCCAGCTTGTAAAGATTCCTTTTGATGTGAACAATTTATATGAGCAATGATTTAAAATCGCTTGGATCAAATAAAGGTTCTTCGGTTTTTGCATAGTATGAAGATCGAAATTGGGAATACATTTCATACAATATAGCATATTTATTATTGCCTATGCCTAGGAGAAGATCACTATTCACTATGTGCGTACAGTGGCTTTGGCTTTATACAGGACAGTGACGACAATAGACCAGGGCCGCCATTTTGGAGCAAATTTTCTTAAAGCTTATATGGAAGTTTCGCGTTTTTTGCATTTTTTTAGCAAGAAGCTAACAAAATAAAGCGACTGAAGTATTATAATGGTAGGAATATGTTAACCGGACCCTTACCTAACAAAACTTTAATAATTTTCACGAAATTAACAAGCAAAATAATTGAAAGTATTATACTAGCATTTGAAAATCCCGCATGTATAAGCGGCAAGGAACATGTTTCCGACTCTTTTTGAGCGTAGTACAGAAAGGGACAGAAACTCAACCGAAACTAGCACTTCCGATTCGTCTTCGGTAGAGTAAGGACGCGTTCGAGGTCGGCTCTTTTTCGTCAATGGCACAGGCCGTTGGGCGACACGTGGCGAACGATTAGTGACCGTTTTTCTCCCCGAGGAAGAACCGGGAGTCCTAGCCAGCGTCGTCTGTGCCTTTCAGCGTATATGTGTTTGTCTTTAGCCAGAAGAAATACCCAGTGTGGGATTTCTCTGTGCCGTGTGTAAAAGTCGGTGGTCGTGACAGGGTCCAGAGCCCGACAACGTCGTGGTCGCCCCCAAATATAAGGCCCTTCAAACCGGAATAACGTGTACCGTAAGCAGAAGGGTAGCTCTGTCTCTGCCTAAGCGCCGGACGAAGGGCTGTTCTGGCAAATTGCCTCGTAGCAGTGCCAACCGCACCCTTCTTTGAAGGGTGTTACAACTCAACTCAACTCAACCGAAACTAGACACTTATCAGCTGAATGGACAATGTAAGTGGGGTTATGATAACTCAAGATTGTGACAGATTGGTACGTAAATATATATAAATATTTGTTTTTTATTAATAATAACGTTTTAATGTGATAATCAGAATGGCCGTCTGTGTTCACGGCATGAAATTTTAGTACTTTTTCCATGATTTGTGGTATCTTTCAGCAAGGTGATGTTATAAATAGTAAATGTAATTTTTAGGTCCATATTTGAATTAGAAACCTTCCCAAAAAAATGTTTTGAAAGGAACAATACATAATATGAAGCAGCGAAGCAGGTATCCAGTTTATACAGCAGTTGATGCAAGAAAGGGCACTTTTCTTTAGAGCAAATAGGTATATGGACAAGCAAAGCATAATATTTAAACAAGATATGATGTATATTTCCGTCATTGTCTAAACAATGCTTCTGTCTTCCATCACATGGAATTCTAAACTTTCGACAGAATTGATCAGTTTAAAAATAAAGCTGCTGCCATAAAATCATGTCTAGATTAAGACTTGTTCATGTTAAAAACATCTTATTTATTTATAATCAACACAAAGAATATAAAAGCTTATTTCAATTTTCAGCTTTGACCAGAGGGAAAAAATCAGATTTAATAAGGATGCTATCAAAAAATGGATTCTGAATAATGAAAAATTCATTATGATTTTTATGGATGTTGACTACGAACAGAAGTTCATTTCATGTAGTGTTAGGAAATAAAGTAGGTACACTATTTGACAAACCTGTATTTGATCTAAAATAAATATATTAATTTTACTCAACGTTGTTTGATTAACTTACTTCAATCTCTTCTCTCTTGTCGATAAAGCTTTAAGCTAAACGGCAACAATAAAAAAAATCTTAAATAAAATATGCATATATTACCTAATATATTTAAAACAATACAAAACAGGAATACACCTCTGGTTATTGACAAAAGCTAAATAAAGAACCTTAAACATGGAAAAAAGTGTAGTTTCTCAAATTGAAATTTTTAATACAAATAGTTTTTTTCAACGATTTACTAGCATATTTTTGCACTACTTTACTTTTTTTCTTGTTAACAATTTTTTTTAAATACTACATATCTACTAATTATTTTTTGACTCTTATTATGACAAGGTTCTGTGATAACTGTACTATCAATTTTCCATTTGTACCAAAAAAATAAATCATGCGTTCATGGTAAAAAATCCAATCCATTCTTGACTCCTCAGTTTGCTCGGAAAAAAGCCTCGATATGGAATCTGATGAGATTTCAAGGCAAATTCACGCTTTATAGAAGCCTTTCTTTCCACGTTGGTTTTGGAAATGGAAAATATGGTTGGGGTAGCATTTGGCTTTAACTTCTTATCTCATCTTTTTTCCTCCCACATGCCTGGTGCAAAATGAACCTGCAAGAAAAGATAATCCGTTAGTACATTGTAATGTACACATCACTTAATTATGCAAATTGAGGCATGACATTTGACGAACATGTTACTTGGACTGTGTTGTATGATGCTGGCTAAGCTCGAGTCAGCTAAACCAAGACTGGTGGTTGAAGAATCCCATTTAAAATACATTGCAGATAAATGATCTAATTTGACAGCAATGTATTAAGGAGTTCAACCACCAGTCGTAGTTCAAATAAGCTGAGTTTAAGCCTCTATTTTACAACCAGGCCCTACTAACTACATAACAGTAACTAGGTATATGATGTTAAACATGGAATGTTATAAATGTTAAAGTATTTTTTGTACTTCCAGGACTAAAATGGTTAATTTAATCCTAAGGGACTAAAGTACATTTGGACTGTGATCGTGATCACAAAGTTATCGACACTGACAACTTGTTTACTTATACTGTAACTAAGTGTTTCAAAGTAGAACAATACAATATTCAACTGGTAAAGAAAAGCCTAATATAACATTTTATATCAAAAAAGGCATGCAGCTGCAATCTACTACATTCTTATAAATACAAAGAGTAGAATATAACCAGTCTTTGGTGTGACAAAAAAGACTCGTGATGTGAAACAATCACCCTTCAACTTTACATGCCCACGATTTTTTTAAATCACTACATATAGGATAATAATGTATTAGTGGGCCTGTAGAGCATGTATAAGCCTACGTCTGACTAAATCTTATAGATAATCTACTTTAAAATACCACTTGTTTACCTACCTTGGTACCTACGAAAGCAGCAAAACTACACTTTAAAACGTAATATAACTTTAATGTCTAATTGGATATACCGAAACTACACACACAGGTTTAATAGTCAGCAAAAAAGTCACTAGAAAAACGTATAAAATCGCTATAAATCACAAGTCACAGTCACATATGAAAACAAACTAAATTTGCTCCAAAATGGCGCAGCCAATCAGCGCGTTGACGAAACATTGTCGTCACTGTCCTGTATAAAGCCACTGTACGCACATATACAGTGGCTAAAGCCACTGTATATGTGCGTTACACGACGCGACATCTGGTGGTACAAAATGTGGCGAATTTCTTGGCTATGCAACACGTCAAGTACATCGGAAACGATTGAAAATTCAAGAAAAATTTTTGATTTTAGTGCAATATAATTAGTTCTGCAGATAATACGTTGATATATGAGAATATTTATCGATTCGACTGAAAAAAGCCAAGTTCGATATTGAATTTTGTGTGTATTCAACAAAACTTCGTAGGTTATGAAAGCGTAAACATGAGAATATCATAATAACAAAAATTGCATTGTGAAATTGATACGATTAAAAATTCGATTCATGAAATTACTTTAGAATGAATGAAGACGATTTAGAATAATTTATATTTCAATCTGGACTGGAAATTGATAGACAAACTGAAATTGGTGTCATATGAGCACCGTCGATTTTGAAGCATTTTTTGGGTTCTATGGAAAGATTACATCATATGGGACACATTAACGCAAAAAAATTTGCGGATGAAGCACATTTTCTCAAAATACATTGAAAATAAAAATTAAAATTTAACATAAATTTTTCCTAATAAACACAATTCCAGTACACTTTGTCCGAAGGTATGATCGCAGAAGGTTAATAATAACATAATATAAAGCTTGAACTTGAAGTATGGACTCCCTTCAAGAAGGGAGCCGTTTGGCGCTGCTACGAGCAGTTGTTGCCAAAGTAAAAAGTCGCCACAGACTGGTATGAAAATTCGTCATTTTGTCGTCATAATATCTTCTTTGAAATATTCAAGGCAGTAAACTGTCAATATTAAGTACATTTTTAGCGTTTTTTGAAGAACAAACCAAAACAAGCTTTATGTCTCAACTTTATTAATATTGAAAAAATAAATAAAAATTAAATTATTTTCGTATTTCGTAATATCACTCATTTTAGTGTAACCAGTAACTGACACAGAGATGTAGCAGGGTAGCATTTAATAAAAAATAAAAATAATAAGATAAGATGTCGATTTCCAATTTGCCGATGCAAATGAATATTGTATAATGCTGCAATACGCAATAACAGGTTGGATTGCGGTTGCGTGAAAACGAAAACATTTTATGCGCCGCGCGCCGTGCTTCGGGGAAGCCCCGAAATTTGACAGTCCAAAGCACACCATGGTGCGTTCAGATATAAGACACTCAGGACAGGAATGATTGTGATGTCATTAGCTTAAATATATTGTATAAAGCGTATGTATTAATGATAATATTATACTGATTCTTTTAATTTTTCCATTTGATAACTAAAAATTTCCTAATATGAAAAAGTCGTCAAAAATTCCATTATTTTAATAAATCGTCGCCACGCTTTAATCAAGTAAAAAAAGTCGTCATTTTGGCGACATGTCGCCCTAAATGGCAACACTGGCTACGAGGCAATTTGCCAGTGCATCCTTCGCCCGGCGCTTAGGGAGAGGTAGAGCTACCCTTCTACATCCGTTACACGTTATTCCAGTTTGAAGGGCTTTGTATTCGGGGGCGATCGCAACGTTGTCGGGCTCTGGACCCTGTTACAACCACCGACTTTTCACACGGCACAAATAGAAACCCCTCACTGGGTATTTCCTTTGGCTAAAGACAAACACTTATACGATGAAGTGGCACAGACGACGCTGCCTATGACGTCCGCTTCTTTCTCGGGGGGGGGGGGGGGGAAATCGGTCCCTGAACGATTGCCACGCGTGACCCCAAAATGGCCGACGAAAGAGCCGCTACTCAACAGCGATGTTATCCCGACCGAGAACTAAACGGAAGTGAATATAAAGCTTCTTTTCATACAAATTGCAAATAAAACTGTTTTTTTGCACTTTAAAACCATAATATAATATTTATGAGATAAACGTCAACATGACTATTTTAGCACGACTCAGTTGGTTATTGTACGGGTAGATGTTGCCAAGTATAATTTCTATTTAGTTCTAAAATATAACAACCTCGTGTTAGTCGTGTTGAACTGTTGAATATGTTTCAGAAGTACTGTGGGACGAAAACTTATTATAAATAATGATTACTAATGGCTTTGTTTAATAAAATAACAATAATTCGAATATATGATTTACTAGAATTAGATGTTACGCTAGAAGTGGGTCACTTTTAATAATAAGTCATATAAACTAATTCATTTAGTTTATTGAAATAGATACAAATTTAAAAGATCAGTTTGATTAGTTTAAGAAAGTATCACGCGTAGTGCGTTTGTTTTGTTACTTTGAATTAATTTTGATTTTGTGTTGGGCGTGGTTGGTCAAGCACATAGCGCGCGCGCCTCAATGCGCTTCTTTGGCCAATTAAAGTTACTTTCGATTATTTTTGCTTAATCTGGAATACGTTAATTAGGGTTAGTTTTAGTTAGTTTAGGTTAGTTTGTGTTAGTATGAGTTGGTTTTGCTTAGTTTATGATAGCGAAGAAAAAAGGTCGCGTAGCGCGCTTTTCTTTTTATTTTGGTTAATTAGGGTTAGTCTCGGTTAGTATGGGTTAGGTTTGGAGTGTGCTGGAATCAGAATCCTTGAGTGACCACAAGTACATTTACTTTGAGGTAGAGAATGGCATACGTACCACTCACAGCGACGAAGTCAGATCAAGCTGGAATGTTAAAAGGCTGAACCAAGAGAAGCTGGACAAGGCGATTGCCACAGCCACACGAAGACCTCCCCCAGAGTCCGCGGAACAACTAGACCAACTACTGACAGAACTCTGCAACGCATCAATGCCAAAGAAAAAACCCCACACAAACCACAGGAAACCAGCATACTGGTGGAACGACAAAATTGCCACGCTCAGAGGATCCTGCCTCGCCCTAAGGAGGAAAATGACTAGGAACAACCGGAAAGATACAACTAGAGCAAACTTAGACAGAGAAAACTACTCCGACCACAAAAAGAAACTTAGAATAGCGATAAACAAGTCTAAAAGGAACTGCTGGAGGAAGCTCTGTGACGATATTAACTTAGACTGTTGGGGCGATGGCTATAGAATCGCGACGAGGAGATTGAAGGTAACGAGTACGTATAGGGCTTTAACGATGTCAAAATCCCTAGAAGTAGCCCAAGAACTGTTCCCTACCAGACCATTTAACACCTGGAATAAGACACACCACAGCGAGACAGTAGTTCCGAATTTGACAATCAATGAAATCACGACTGCGGCCAGTAAACTCAAGTGAAACAAAGCCCCTGGTATGAACGGCATACCAGCTGACATCATTAAACTGATCGCAACAAAAGAACCAGAACTACTCCTCAAACCCCTAGCAAATGCACTAACGGACGGAGTTTTCCCTCGCCCGTGGAAGACGGCAATACTAGTGTTAATGGAGAAACCCAAAAAGCACAACAATGAGGAGCAAAAGTTCAGACCACTATGTCTGTTAAACTCAGGGGGCAAACTCTTAGAGCACGTCATCCTGGCTAGATTACATGAAGACCTAAATCTGAGCGAAACACTGAGCGTTAGGCAGTTCGGTTTTAGAAAAGGTAGGTCCACTACAACAGCAGTAATGAAAGCCCTAGACACAATCAGACCTGCCCTTTATAAAAGAAGCATAAGACATAGAGATATCGGCATAGTGGTCACATTAGACGTCAAAAATGCTTTCAACTCGGCCTCATGGCCGGCCATCATAAAGGAGCTGAAGAAGAGAGGCACCTCACCATATATCGTCAATCTGATTATGGAATACTTTAAGGACAGGACAGTAATAGTGGAGGCGGAAGGAAGAAGGGAGAATTTTAGCATGTCTTGTGGGGTTCCGCAGGGCTCCGTTCTAGGGCCAACCTTGTGGAACATCCTCTATGACGGATTGCTGAATCTTCCGCAACCCAAAGGAGTGACTTTAATCGGATACGCGGACGACGTCGCCCTGGTTGTGCTTGCCAAGAACATAGACGAAGGTGAGTACAAAATAAACCAGTCAATAGTAGGTATAAGGAGTTGGCTCAGAGCCAACCAACTGGAATTATGTGAAGATAAGACCGAGGCTGTCATCCTTACCTCCAGGAGAACTGTCCCATGTAGAAACCATGGGCAGAATTATCTCACCTAAAACCGAGATCAAGTACTTGGGAGTGTGGCTAGACAGTAAGCTCACCTTCGTCCCACACATCAGAAACACGGCCGAAAGGGCAAGCAATGCCATGATGGCCCTTGCACGACTAATGCCCAACATAGGCGGCCCAGACCAGCACAAACGCAAACTAATATGCTCAGTGGCTAGATCCATCATAATGTACGCCGCGCCTGTATGGGGTCATACTATGAGCATCGCAAAAGTCCGGAACATACACACGAGGGTACAACGACAGGCGGCTCTGCGCATCTGCAGAGCATACCGCACTACTTCAACTGATGCTATCCTGGTGACCGCTGAAACCCCCCCAATGGACCTCATTGTCAGACAGGCCATGAAAGTGGCTCAAGCACCGATACAATCGAAGGGCATCGCGCGCCAGGAGGCAGAAGAGATCACCATGACAGAATGGCAAGATAGATGGCGAGATAGTAGCAAGGGCAGATGGACTTACAAGTTGATACCCAACATAAAAACATGGGTGGACAGAAAGCACGGGGAGACCGATTATCTTCTGACCCAGTTTCTCACGGGGCACGGATGTTTTCGTGAGTATACTTATGGCATCGGAAAGACTCCGGACGACGAGTGCGTGTACTGTGGAGAGGTAGACAGCGCAGAACATACATTCTTCCATTGCCCTAGGTGGGGAGCGCATCACGACTCCTGCACAGCTAAGATCGGACCCATAAGGCCGGAAACGATTATAGACAAAATGACGAGCAGCTTGCAGAACTGGAACGCTGTAAAGAATATGATTAGCGACATTCTTAAGGAAAAGATAGAGGAAGAAAGCGAAGTTACTTTGGAATTTTCCTTTTGAAGTGCTAGACAGGCTCACCCCATTTGATGTAATGCTCACACGGTTCCAAATGGGGCTCCAGAGCAGAGTAGGGGAAGGGTTCTTAGTGGGTCGGCTCGTACCGGAGTCCCACACTACCCAGGTCGCCAGATCGTCAATGGCCTGGGTGTGCATAGAATGCATTTCCTAATCCCTACTATAAAAATAAAAAAAAAAAAAAAAAGGGTTAGGTTTGGTTAGTCTGGGTTAGCTTGCTTTAGTTTTGGTTAGTTCGGGTTAGTATGGGTTAGTTTTGGTTAGTCCGGGTTGGTTTGGCTTAGTTTGGAATATATACTTTGGTTACATAGGGTTAGTTTTGGTTAGTATGTGTTAGTTTTGGTTTGTCTGGGTTGGTTTTGCTTAGTTTGGATAGGGAATAGGCAATAAGCGCGCGTAGCGCGTTTGTCTCTTTACTTTGGTTAATTAGGGTTAGTATGGGTTGGCTTTGGTCAGCCTGGGTTGGATTTGCTTGTTTTGAGATAGCGAAGATAAAAGCGCGGGTAGCGCACTTGTGTTTTTACTTTGGTTAATTAGAGTTAGTCTGGGTTAGTTTTAGTTAGTATGGGTTTCTTTTGGTTAGTCTGGGTTAGCTTGGATTAGTTTTTGTTGTTTTGGGTTAGTTTTGGTTAGTTTCGGTTGGTTTTGCTTAGATTGCAATAGCGAAGCGCGCTTGTCTCTTTACTTTGGTTAATTATGTTTAGCCTGGTTAGTTTTGGTTAGTTTGTATTAGTCTGGGTTGGTTTAGGTTAGTGCTGGCTAGTTTGGGTTAGTGTTGGTTATTTAGGGTTAGCTGTGGTTGATTTACGACAAGCGTGCGTAGCTCGGTTGTCTTTTAAAATTATTTCATTTTATGACAAATATACTTGATCTAGGGCATTTACTGGGAAATGAACAAATTGAGTCGACAGTGTACTGTGAGTAAACTTTTAGTACTTATATATACATGTATGGCTAAACAGCCAGGGTTAGTTTTGCTTAGTATGGGTTACTTTTGGTCAATCTGGGTTAGCTTGAGTTAGTTTACGTTAGTCTGAATTAGTTTTGGTTAGTTTGGGTTAGTTAACAGACAAATGGGAGCCCTTTTGGTTAGTCTGAGGCATATAAGGAACAAGCGCGCGGTGTGCGCTTTTTTAGTTACTTTCACAAGTTGTTATTCTACTTTATGAAACATGCTCCTAGACTTGGCAATTTGCTTACTTGAAAATCAAGAAGGTTAGCCAAGTCTGACAACATTGCAAGTAAATTGTCATCATTAACGTCATATTGGGAGAGTTTTCGCATTCAAATGTCACTAAACAGCCTCATTTCTGAAATTTCTTTTTCAATTTTTGGCGTCAAAAGTGCTTCATCCGCAAATTTTTTTGCATTAATGTGTTCCATTTGATGTAATCTTTCCATTGAACCCAAAAAAGTCTTTAAAATCGACAGTGCTTATATGACACCAGACCCTTTTCGATGTATTCCACGTGTATATTTGTATAGTAGCAGAGTAAAGTTCCAAATTTCTCCGACTCGCGCGCACGATCGTTCGTCATTTCTCCCACTACCCTAACGCACAGAGCGAATAGGGGTATCTTTCAGAATTCAAAAAAACTTTAATATTTCTCAGGTTTATATCATTAAATTCACTCATATTTGCTATTTTCGAATCTCTCTTCTCCTGTTGGAACGCAACTATAACATGACGAGGAGTTTCAACCCCAGTAGATGTCTTAACAGGCCAATTGTGTCTGGATGTTTTCAATAGTTCAGGATATTCAACTAATTTCCAACTTCTAAATGCAATAACTAAATCTGTTCCCTTATCGATAATTTTTGTTAGTGACAATTCTTGAGGGATTACTACTGAAATATGTGGTATATTCCAAGTTAGTTTGTGAAGAGTAATTTTTGGTATTTCATTTGTATAGGTAGTTATAATAGCATTAGTGTCAGTGTTCACAGATATGGGAGTTGTGGGATAGAACAACTAGAAGTGTACGCACCTGTCTGCTGTACCGCAACTAGACTGAGCGGAATTGAGAGACCCGAAAGCCTGATGAATTTGGCGTTTGCCTACGTACTTATAAGTTACAAAATGCTGATGGCTGCGTCATTAAGGATTAAAATCGCTCTGTTTATACAGTGTGTCCAAAAAAGTATGCAACATATGGGAAACTTTTTTATTATTGGATTCTCAGAAAATTTTATTCTTCATAAAAGTTGGTGCTTGCCCTAAAACAGTAAACGAGTATTTCAAATTTTACGTACTGCTTTTAGTGCGGACGCAAATGTCATTTTTCCGAAATCGCGTCAAGAATAAAGTACCTTAATTTATAAAGATACAGCAAAATCTTATAAGGAAAAGTTCTTCCAAATTAAAAAATTAATCTGAATATGAAATTTGAGTTAAGTACATTAATTTTTAATTTCCCTTTTTTTTCTTGATTTTTTTCTCAAACGTTACGCCATTGGTGAATGCTTTGTTCTTTTGTTATTAGTACACTTGCCAAGCAACTTCAAAATTTATTTAAAGTATACATTAATTACATAGTTGCATAATGTTTCAGTTTTTACAGAGATAAAAGCCAGTTTAGGTATCATTGTGTTGCAAACACATTTAAACAATTTTGGTCCAAAATAATCGTCCACAATAATTATTACAAAATACAATTGAAATTACTGACTCAATAATAATTAATTTCATATGTCAGAGCGAAGTAAAATTATTGCTATTTATTTGTTTTTATTTCAAATGCATGGCCTACTCTTCAAGACCAAACATTTTATATGGCTTTTTAGGATACTTGGGCATATTTTACTCATCGGGTGCTAAAGATAAATAAATTATTAGTTGTTTTACATGAAATGAAAAGAGTTGGGTCTATTCATGATTTTAACTGGAAAAAAATTTGAATCAAAAGTGTTTAAATGTGTTTGCAACACACTGATACCTAAACTGGCTATTATCTCTGGAAAAACTGCAACATTATGCAACTATGTAACTAATTTCTATCTTAAATAAATTTTGAAGTTACTTGGCAAGTATACTAATAACAAAAGAACAAAACATTCTCCAGTGACGTAACGTTTATGAAAAAATCGAGATAAATGAAGAAAAATTAAAAGTTGATGTACTTAACTCAAATTTCATATTTAGATTACCTTTTTAATTTGGAAGAACTTTTTCTTATAAGATTTTGCTGTATCTTTATAAATTAAGGTACTTTACTCTTGACGCGATTTCGGAAAAATGACATTTGCGCCTGCACTAAAAGCAGTACGGAAAATTTGAAATACTCATTTACTGTTTTAGGGCAAGCACCAACTTTTATCAAGAATAAAATTTTCTGAGAAACCAATAATAAAAAAGTTTCCCATATGTTGCATACTTTTTTGGACACACTGTATAACATTTGTCAAGTTCAAGTTCAAACTTAGGACAGGGTGATATTTAATTAATGCTTTTAAGTAGTTCATAATATTATTTTTCACGATACCTATTATGTAAATAACATATTTCCATTATGTTTTATCAATAATCAACAGAGAAGCTGGCTGTATTTGCTATTTTAGCAGGAATTGTATATAAATAACACAAAATCAAAAATACATGCATAATATGTTGGTAAATTATTATATAAGTGTGCATAGAGAACATTCGCCTTTCTAACACGAAATAAAATAAACGTGAACTAAATTATATCATTTATTTAAACATAACTATATTTTCTGCATTTTAAAGCATAGTTACACTATTTACAACCAAGGTAAAATAAATAAATGAAACATGAATGTAAAAAAGGGTAAGAAAATGATAACATATATGTCTTATTGTCCTATATTATATTACTAGCTTTTAAAAAGTGTTTTCCCACGCTACTATAGTGTATACATTTTTTACTGAAACTGCAATATTTTTATATCATATTTTATTGGTCCAAGCAGGTGAAGATCTGCTAACCCCACTTATAATCAGTGAAATTAACGCTGATCTGGCTAGCCTTAAATCAAGAAATAGGCAACCCATCCTAGTTTTATGACCTTGTACAGCTATGAATATCAAAGCGACATAATAGTGGCGTTCAGTATTTTGATCCTTGTAGTATACTAGACAAATTTGCAGTAAAGAAAACACGAACCAGCGCGAAAAACACTTCCCGAAACGCTAAAAATATACCAAAAATGCGTCGCTAATTTACAATTTCGATAAATATCTTTCGAGTACATTATTTTTAAGTCTAATAGTTTTTAAAGCGTAGAACATTCTATTCTATTATCGCTATACTAATTCTTTCAATATCACTTTGATTCAGCTACAAAAAAATAAATCTAAATGATGCAAGAAATATGTACTTGTACAGCATGTTGCTTCTTATGTATTATATTGTAGTAAATAATTAAATATATACGGAGTGTTCCTAAATGACGTGCTAATATTCAAATAACTTTACGAAGAAAAGTTCATACGAACATATATGTGCAACGACTGATCCAACATCCTGGAAAACTGCAAATTATTGAAAAAGAAATGAAATATTACGATCCTGATATCCTGGGACTATCAGAAACTCACTGGCGAGGCAATGGACACTTTAAAACCACCGAGGGCAACATGGTCTCCTTTTCAGGTCCAGAAAATATGAGCAGGGATGGTGTTGCTATAATTGTAGAGAAGTAGAAGAAGAAGACTAGAATAGGTGGTGTTATATTCTACACCACCCTAGGTCGTGTTACTACGAGAAGGTCAAGAGCGGATCTGGGAGATGATACTGGACAAAAAGAAACAAAAGGGGCGGGATCAAATTCTTGCTCTAACCTCACAATCGATCGTCAACATCAAAATCAAAACAAACCGGAAGCCAATAATAACAATGTTGCTTTAAAAACCCCTGAAACTGAGGCAAATACACGTTGGACTGAGGTAAAATCGCGAAAAATAAATAGATTTGTGGGAAATCGACCAGAACCAATAATTGGGTCAAACAAAGAGGCTAATATACTACGGGCCGCCAAAAAACGTAGCTGTTTCTTCATATCAGGACTTTCGAAAAACACGGAAGCTGAATATATCCTCCAGTTTCTCAAGAAAAATAGTCTGGAAGTTGACTGCACTTGCGAACAAATGCAGACCAAGTCCAGACAAGTGAAATCTTTTAAATTGGGAGTGCCACAGGAAATCAAAGATAAGATTGGATGTCAAGCTATTGCCAGAGGGCATTAGAATCAACCATTTTCGGAATCTCCAACGCCAGAACGCAGATAAGAGGCTGTCCTCCCAGGATATGATTCAGCGCTCAAGGTTGTAAATAAATCTGTGTTAAATGTTTTACATGTTAATATACAATGCCTACGTAATAAGCTGTCGGAAATTGAGGTAGTCCATAGGGAGAATGTGTTTGAATGAGCACTGGTTGAATGGTGAAGAGTTTCTCAACTTTCGTATACATGATTTCAGTGCTGCTTTCGGTTTCTGCCGGTCAGTTAAAAGTCATGGGGGTGTGGCTATTTACATAAAAAATGGTAGTGCCTTTAAAAACCTTGACATTGATGGATGCTCTGAGGAGATCACATGTGAGACATCCGGGGTCTTCCTGGAGCACTGCTCGACTCAGTTGGTAACTGTTTATAGATCCCCTCAGAGTGATTTTGGTGCTTTTTTGCAGCGTCTGGCTGAGGCTCTGGGTAAGCTGGATCTGTCCTTTGGCACAGTCCTGACATGTGACTTTAATGTTCAGTTTCATAATAATGACAACAACTCAAGACAGCTGATTTTTTTGCTGCAATCTTTTGGCCTTAATAAGTCAGTGGACTTTGCCACTAGAAATGATACTGAGTCGGTCAAGTTTGCCCCCCGTATTAAACAAATTTCAAAAATAAATGAAGCATAATTTTGCACACATATTGCACACTGCAAATAAAATTTTGCACACCCACACAAGGAAAACTAGAGCTGTTTTTTATACGGGGGGCAAACTTGACCGTTCCCCCCCGTCTGTTACAAAATTGAAAATGTTTGATGCCACTCGATTCAGCAAATTGTGCACAATTTTGCACACCTATTTTCAAATTTTGCACACTTTTCTGGGGAAAGTTATGAGGTGTTAAAAATTTGAATTTTCCCCCCCGTTTGTCAAAATGTGGAAAAATTTTGATGCTGCTAGGTTCAACTAATTTTGCACAATTTTGCACACCTTTTTTCAAATTTTGCACACTTTTCTGGGGAAAGTTATGAGGTGTTAAAAATTTGAATTCCCCCCCCCCCCCCCCCCCCCCCC
>MU192312.1:8672-29854 GCA_016904865.1 Pissodes strobi | reverse complement strand
CTTATTTGTTGATTCTATGTAACAGTTACGACATCTGACTAAATGCTATCGTGCACGTCACATATGAAGAAACGATCAGCATTGCCGAATGGACATCTTGCCTGTTACATGCGAATATGCTCCCAGGACATCTGTTCCCCAAACTAACTATTCAAGAACCGTGTCAATCAACATCTTCGCACACACACCACTCGTCGAGCAATATAGGATGTGCTACTGCAATAAAAAAATAATTCACCTAAATAAAAAAAAAAAATAGAGACACTTATAGCACAGCTTATTCACTACCAGGTAGTCAACTCTATCGAAATCGGAAAGTTGGAGTGTCGGGCACTGCGCCCTGAGCGGTTCAGTTCCACAGTTGAATTTAAAATGAATTTTCGCTTCAAAATACATGACAAATTCGTCCAAAGCCTCGGCTATCGCCCTGAGAGGTTCGGAAATTTCGGATTTTTATACAATTGTGCGTTTTAAAATCGTTTTTAAACGGATTTTAGACGATAAAATAGTTATTTATGCAACAAGTGTGTAAAGTTAACCTTTTTTATGAATGGGATATATTGATAAAAAAATTTAATTGAAATTGAATAAAAAAAAGGGTACTTTACACATGAGTAGCATACAAAATTTTTTCTACTACCGAAAAATATATGAAAAATCAAAAATATTATTAAATTACTTTACGCACTAGTGCGTAAAATAAATTATTTTAAACACTAGTGCCTAAAATATATTATTTTACGCATTGCCCTAAATGTCAAAAAATATGTCAGATTTACTTGTTTTGGCTATTGTGACAGTTGACAGTAAAAAGGAGGATGGATATTTACAAGTAAAATTTAATTTTGTTTAATGGGGCTATGGCTATGAGTCGCTTTAAATTAGGACCGGAATAAAACGGAGGTCTCTCGTTCGACGCAAATGTGTCCTAGTTATTATTTTCACCCGACAATTGATTTTCAGAGGTGTTTTGTCTAAATTTCTAGTGCTTTTGTGAAGTGGTGCCGAAAATTTGTGTCAAAACTCGAACTTTGAGGGCATTTTTTCGGTTCAAATGTAGCGGATCTTCCGACTTTTTGGCTTAAACTACTATATAGGACACCCTCTTTCTAGTGAAAAATGAGAATTTGCAAAATCGACAAAACCTATATATCACCAGACCCTACAAACCAAATAATATAAATAACCACCAGTTCGGCATCGGCAATTTCCACGCCAATGGCTAAAGCAAGTCGCTGGCGAAATTTTAAAATATGTAAAAAAATTAGGTGTTGGTCTAGGGTCAAAGTGTATTTAATATACCTGCGACCAATCACGAAACTGCCTCCCCCCTAAAAATCAAGTAAACGTCGCACTGTTGCCTATTGTCGCGTATTTTAAATAGCTTGAAGGCGAATAAAATATAAACATTATAAATATTATAGTATACTTATCGCGTATTCCGTATTTCCCTGTATAAATAAAATAGTAAATAATAGAAGACAGTAAGTAGTATTAAGGAAATTAACAAAATTAAGTATTCAAGTAGGAAATTTAAATATGTAAATTCACTATAGGAAACTAGACAGAAAATAAATTAGGATTATTGGGAAAAAATGTGACAGCATCTAAATATGCGAGGATATTTTTTGCCCGCATTCTTTCCGTCCAGGTTCATTCATTTGGCAAACAGTATAGGCTCGAAGCTCATTCGCTCGTCAAATTATAATATAGGTTTGGTTTAATAGTTCTGCTGATGGTTTGTTATAGGTTCAACTGGAATGGACTGACCTTGACATTGACTATCTTCTGGTTTACCATACACCAATCGGGCTTGTACCATATATCCAGCGTCGAAGGACCATTATGAAGGGCTGAGGTAAGCCCACTTTTTCACAATCGGCACAGAAGAATTTATTTACTATTTACTTGCCGATATTGTGACTTTCTTGAGGTTATAGTGCAAAATTAAATCACAGCAGCATATGTCGCATACGTCAGCGGTATATTTATCATTAACTATTAGATTATACAAATAACTTCTCTTAGAGGACTGTGCAAAATTTTAACTTAAATACATGAGTATAAATCGCCCGACAATTATAAAAAAGCGACCGAAAGATGTCAAAAATAATAATTACTGTTTGCCAAATGAAAGAACCCAGACGAAAAGAATGCGGGCAAAAAATGTCTTCGCATATTTAGATGCTGCCACATTTTTTTCCCAATAATCCTAATTTATTTTCTGTCTAGTTTCCTATAGTGAATTTACATATTTAAATTTCCTACTTGAATACTTAATTTTGTTATTTTCCTTAATACTACTGTCTTCTATTATTTACTATTTTATTTACACAGGGAAATACGGAATACGGAATACTATAATATTTGTAATATTTATATTTTATTCGCCTTCAAGCTATTTAAAATACGCGACAATAGGCAACAGTGCGACGTTTACTTGGTTTTTAGCGGGAGGCAGTTTCGTGATTGGTCGCAGGATATATTAAATACACTTTGACCCTAGACCAACACCTAATTTTTTTTACATATTTTAAAATTTCGGCAGCGACTTGCTTTAGCCATTGGCGTGGAAATTGCCGATGCCGGACTGTGTGGTTATTTATATTATTTGGTTTGTACGGTCTGGTGATATATAGGTTTTGTCGATTTTGCAAATTCTCTTTTTTCACTAGAAAGGGGGTGTCCTATAGAGTAGTTTAAGCCAAAAAAGTCGGAAGATCCGCTACATTTGAACTGAAAAAATGCCCTTAAAGTTCGAGTTTTGACACAAATTTTCAGCACCACTTCACAAAAGCACTAGAAATATAGACAAAACACATCTCAACATCAATTGTCGTGTGAAAATATTAACTAGGATACATTTGCGTCGAACGAGAGACCTCCGTTTTGTTCCGGTCCTAATTTAAAGCGACTCATAGCCCCATTAGACAAAATTAAATTTTACTTGTAAATATCCATCCTTAGAGATGGCAGCGATTTAATCAAATGAATGATTAATCGATTAATTTGTTTCGATTAATCGATTAATCATATGATATTTTTTATTTCAATTAATCAGTAATTAATCGCTTAATTTCATATTAATCGAAACTTCTTTTTAGTTATCTTTTATATCAACTAATCTTAGGAAATTTAATTTGATTTACATTACTATCGAAGAGAATCCGAATAGGTCTGTTTCTGTGCTCTGTTACTACCTTAGACGATGGATACTACTGTTACAGACAGCGGTCTGACTTGAACTTTTCTGGTGACCTTCGGCGACCATTACCGAATGTCGGCAATAATTAGGTTATTTCGCATGACCCTCCGCTCTCTTCGCTCGCTCTGGGGCGCAACCAGACAAAACTATCCCAGTCTACACCAAAATTAAGAAAAAAAGCATTTTACAAACTTAACCTTAAAAATAATTAAAAACAAAGCTCGGCACTGACGGGGATCGAACCAGCAATCTTCGCATCACAAACCCACTATCTATCCACTGAGCTACCAGACCGTTAGAAGCAATTCAGTATACCGCGAAGACATGGATAATTCTGCCGATTCGACCAATGTCAGGTCGCGTCGTGGAACCGAACAGAAAAGTTAAAAACAGGCCACTGTTGGAAGACGCTACTTGCTCTGTTGTGCTTATTACGTTGGTAATAAATGGAACGGTCTCGATCGATTAATGGTGGATTCGAATTCAAAAACGTAACATAAACGATTTAGAGCTAGATCTAGCACGGCACCGAATCAGCCTTCAGTTTACCGATGTCTTTACGGTGCAACGAATTGTCTGAGAGTGCTCTGGTGGTTTAGTGGTTAACCTTACTTAAATTACGAGTTTCAATTCCTACCGGTTTTTTATTTTTTTTAAGGTTATGTTTGTAAAAGGTATTTTTTTCTTCATTTTGGGCATGCCTTGGGTTAGTTTTGGTTAGTTCCTGTTCTTTGAGCCCCAGTAGCGAGCGGAGGGTCATGCGTGAGTGAAATAATATATTGGGCTCATTAGGTGCAGCGCTCCAAGTCTAACGTTGCAAACAGCATTACAACCATCTGAGAGATAGTTCTCAAAGGCCGGGGCAACAGCTACGGAGAAGAGGAATAGGTTCATTACAAAGAGACTGTCTTAACACTCTTAACTTCTGTTTTATACCCGTCGCTAAAAAAATAATAATTTAATAATAATTATTAGTAAATATAATGTTAGTAAGGTTAGGTCTGTAATAAATAATAATAATAAATCTTCTCATTCTTCAACCATTTATTTTCTTCAATACATTAATTATGTGCCTATTAAAATTTAATCAGTTTTGTGTATAGTATTTTAAAAATTTAAGTATCAATATCCGATTAATCGAATGATCAATTAATCGATTATTTTCTATCGATTTTAATCGAAAATCGATTAGTATTATTCGATTAATCAAATGATCGATTAATCGATTATTAAATTTTTATTGCCATCTCTATCCATCCTCCTTTTTACTGTCAACTGTCACAATAGCCAAAACAAAGATTTTTAAGAAGGCACACTGTTGCCAGACGTTTACTGTAGTTTCGTTAGCAAAATTCATTAGAAAAATGGTGCGCTATAAGCGCAGCTTATTTACTACCAGCTAGTCATCTTGCGGCGGCATCCTTTGATTTGGGAAAGTCAATAACCAAGTTTTGCAAATTTTAGAAGAGGGTCATGACTTAATATTGTTTTAAACACCTGGGCATCTGAATAAAACTTTTGACAGTTCGTTTAATTTAAAATATGCTTTTTATGCTACCGTGCGTAAAGTACTCACTTTACGCACTCTCTAAGATTCGTAAAATAGGCTTTTTTAATGTGCAGTGCGTAAAATAAGTTATTTTACGCACTAGTGCGTAAAATAATTTAATAATATTTTTGTTTTTTCATATATTTTTCGGTAGTAGAAAAAATTTTGTATGCTACTCATGTGTAAAGTACCCTTTTTTATTCGATTTCAATTAATTTTTTTTATCAATATTCCCATTCATAAAAAAAGATTCACTTTACACACTTGTTGCATAAATAACTATTTTATCGTCAAAATCCGTTTAAAAATGATTTTAAAACGCACAATAATTGTACAAAAATCCGAAAATTCATTTTAAATTCATTTGTGGAACTGAACCGCTCAGAGCACAGTGCCCGACACACCACCTTTCCGATTTCGATAGAGTTCACCAGCTGGTAGTGAATAAGCTGTGTATAAGTGTCTTTTTTTTATTTAGGTGAATGATTTTTTATGGCAGTAGCACATCCTATATTGCTCGACGAGCGGTGTGTGTGCGAAGATGTTGTTTGATACGGTTCTTGAATATTTAGTTAGGGGAACAGATGTCCTGGGAGGATATTCGCATGTAACAGGCAAGATGTCCATTCGGCAATGTCGATCGTTTCTTTATGTGACGTGCACGATAGCATTTAGTCAGATGTCGTGACTGTTACATAGAATCAACAAATAAGTATTCAATTATTTTAACACTTCATGCATGGCCCTCCGCTCGCTTCGCTCGCTACGGGGGCTCAACAAACAGAAACTAAGCAAGTGCTAACCAAAACTAACCCAAAATATTAAAAAAAAAATTGGGTTAGTTTTGGTTAGCACCTGGTTAGTTTCTATTTGTTGAGCCCCCGTATAGAGAGCGAAGCGAGCGGAAGGCCATGCATGAAGTGCTTAAATAATTGAAGACTTATTTGTTGATTCTATGTAACAGTCACGCCATCCGACTAAATGCTATCGTGCACGTCTCATATGAAGAAACGTTCGGCATAGTTGAATGGACATCTTGCTTGTTACATCCGAATATGCGTCCTGGGAGAGAGTTTCACAGTGATGCAGTGCGCCAGACAAAGGAGGTCTTGTAAAGCGATGTTCTAGGTGTTTCCAGTTGTACGACGAACCGGTGCGCTCTTGCCGTCTATCGTGACTGTCTGACAGGCGTTGTCAGGGGCGGGATAAGGAGGGCCAAATCCTGGGAACATCTGCCGTAAAAGTATCTGTAAAACAGGGATTCCTCGGTCACATGTTTGCGGTCTTTCAGACTATCCAGATTCCGTGTCAACTCCGGGTCACCGACGAGACGCACAACTCTCTTCTGAACGGAATCCAGTAGCTTTAGGGTGTGCTCTGGCGTGGCAGCCCAGATGTGTGAGCAATATTCTAAGCACGGTCTTATTTGCGCTTTGTAAAGCAAGAGCAACTGCTGCGGTGTATACATTCTTTGTTGCGAAATAGCGTACCAAGCTTCTGGGAGGCTGATTTTGCGATGTTAGCAACGTGGTCATGCCAGGACATATTGCTGCCAAGACCCCCAGTAGTCCGATTGAATGAAGATGAAGGGATGGTCGATCCTGCCATAATAATATCATTGCCCGCCGTATGGTAAACGTGGCTGCTTGGATGATTTTCAATGTGCATTTGCATTCATACATCGAAATGAAAGAGACACTCATTCGATTACACTATTCCTTTGTAGGTATGTATATATTCGTCAAATATTTCACTTCATACATGGCCCTCCGCTCGCTCCGGCGGCGTAACCAAACCAACCTAACCCAAACTAACCCACGACATTCCCAAATGAGGAAAAACAAACTAAAAAATATTTGCATTTTCGACTGACAAATTTAAATTTTTTTTTATTTCCGGCATGCCTTGGGTTAGTTTTGTTTGGTTGCGCCCCCGAAGCGAGCGGAGGGTCATGCGTGAAGTGGAATATTAAATATACTTAAATAGTAAACAACACTGTTATTCCCCATAAGAAAATGTGCAACTTTTGGAAACTCTGTGCCAGGTCCCCCGTGTCGGTTACTAAAATTTCATTATTTTCACGTTACAATTTCAATATTTTCACGTTACACCTGGGAAAGTCGTAGTGGAAGTTTGCCCTTCTAGGGCAATTTAGGCTCAAAACACGCATATTTTTTCGGCTCAAATGTGGCGAATCCTCCGATTTTTTTGGCTTAAGCTACTCTATAGGACACCCCTTTTCTAGCGAACAAAAAAAGAAAATTTGCAAAATCTACACAACCTATATATCATCAGACCCTTAATTTGATGATATCTTTGACGATTTTTAACCTTTCTTATATTTTTCTTGCATTTGGTGATTATTATACGCGGTTAACTAATTTTTATATATTTCGGATAACTCTCTTCACTGAACTCTCTAAATTAAAATTTTTATTACAAAACAAACCCGAACGTTCTATAAAGAGCGTTTTGGAACATACTTGCTTCAATATTGCCTAACTTGAACGCTAGAGAATTTATATGAATTTGAATTGAACGCTATAGAATTTATATGAATTAGCTACGATAAACCGTTTTTTTTTTTCAAATTAAATTAAGTCATCGATGACGTAAATACAAAACCTTCGGGAAACGAATTCTACTTATTATTACATATTTATGTAATGCATGATTTGATTGATTTGTAATACATACAACAAATATCATAGAATACTATCCTTATTATAAAAATGAGATATTATTATATGACATATTTTGTACTATAAGACTGTAATATAAAAAAAACTGTAATTAATTTTAACGTCTTAAACTAATCAATATTATCAACAATAATATGGTAAGAATAACCTCGTGCGACTATGGGAAGGCAAGATTTTTTACGTGCTAGTCCTCTACCCCCCTCAGTCGTCGTTAAGGTTCACTCGCTTGGCGCACTATATTGTTCGTTTCGCCCAAAAACATTTAACCTAAAGAGACCCGACAACTCATTCATAAAAATCCGAAATCTTGCAAAAATATCAACAAAACGATTGTCCCGCCTCCTTATATTTTTATGTATGGTGTACAAACTTTTGTCAAACTTCGTCCCCACTACTAAATGTAGT
Source organism: Pissodes strobi (assembly GCA_016904865.1). Lineage (NCBI taxonomy): Eukaryota > Metazoa > Arthropoda > Insecta > Coleoptera > Curculionidae > Pissodes > Pissodes strobi. Next base: position 21,993 of record MU192312.1, on the reverse strand, counting down.
ATTGCCCGCCCCCGCCTGAACGAAAGCAAGGACAGTTCATAGACGTAGACTTTGAAAATGTGAGTCCATCATAATAATAATTTCAATAAAGTAAATACGTTTAATTTGAAATGATGGTATTTATTCGAGTGCATTATTTAAAATATATTTATGTTTTATTTATAGTGTGTGGGTTAGATTGAGTTACTTTGGGTTAGATATGGGTTCTGAAGGTTAGTTAACACAAAATAGTTATTTTGCTGTGTCACGAAATTTTTCCGTGTCCTTGTAAAACCACTGCGATGAAACCAAAGAAGTATTCACTTCAAAAATTATTTAATAGAGGTTGGTAAATGACTGCAAACATATCAGATTATCAATTAATATCACATACATAGGTAAGTATTATAAAATATTAATTAATCACATCACAAAATGGTGCCCACTGTACTACTGTGTTTCATTTACTTTTACTTACTTGTGGAAACTCAGGTTCGGATGATAATAGCTGGAGATTTTGCATACCTCACACTGCAAGACCATCGTTACTTTGATATAAAGTTTATAAAAAATATTTATAGGAAATCACTCACGAAATACAAAAAAGCTACACGTCGCGTCGCGTCGCACAAATTCAGGCTTTAAAACGTCCATTTGAAACCAAACAAAACTGGGCGAAGAGTGCTATTTTGCACGTTTTTTAATGAAAAACATTTATTTATTCAAGTCGCAATCAAAAGTTGGACGGCCATCTTGTTACTTTTGACGTCTGTATTATTAGGAATCCCATTCAAAACGGTGTCGAAATATTTGCTAGTGAGCTTTGACATTGCACAATTTTGTTAATATCATAGCAACCAGTCATCAAAAATAGTTTCGAAAAGAGCTTCTTTTCGACAAGACTTCTTTATGATACCAAAATAGAAATAGTATATTGTGCAACAAGTGCTGAAAATAAGACTTTTCACACGAATGAGACAGTTTGGTGACACGAGCCGTAAGCGAGTGTCATAAAGTCTCATGAGTGTAAAAAGTCTTTTCAGCACGTGTAGCATACTATACTTTTTCTACGACTGCTACATACAGGGTGCCCCACTGGGAGTGTGGTAGAAAATTACATGTTATATGGGAAACATTTTTATTATTGATTTATCAAAAAATTTTATTCCTAATGAAAGAAGCTACGTGAGTAAGAGATTCTCGCTAAACTATAACTAGGGGCACAGTCCTAAAATGGGGCCACCGGAGTGGGGTCCCTATTTTCCAAATATTTTGAAAAAGAGGCTCCGAGGGCGAAGCTCTAAAATGGGGCCCCAGGGGGCGAAACCCTAGAATGGGGCCTAGGGTTCGGGAGTCCCATTTTTTACAGATTTAGCAATGGAGCCCCCGGGGGCGAAGCCCTAAAATGGGGCCCCAAGTCTTAAAAGGGGGCCTTTGGTATAAGAGTTCCATTTTCTACAGTTTTGCAAAAAGGGGCTCCCGGGGGGGGGGGTGAAGCCCTATAATTGGGCCCCCTTTTTTAGAGATCTGGTAATGGGACCTTTGAGGGCGAAGCTCTAAAACGGAGACGAAGCCCTTTAATCTAAATACCCGAATACACACGATGTTTGAAATGTCCAGTTTTCAAGAGCAGTTGTTAGTGCGTTTTTATCTATTTTCAGGGCAGTCGTAGAAAAAAGTATATTCAACTTACATTTGCAATGAATGGTCATTGCATAATATACTATTCAGTAGCTAATAATGAAATAAAATTTCCGAAAACTTATTTCCTGAATAATTTCAAATTTGAACACGAAATTTATGAGATACCAAAAATACGCAATTTTATCCCGTGGGGGTAAACGTTTTTGTGACACATAGGGTTTTTCTGCTCTCAATGGTTAAACGAAAAATTAAATCATACCACTGCTAGCCTAAAAATAAATTGCTTATCATTATTTTTGAGACAAATAAAAAGGAACTGAAGTATACAAATTTTATTTAAAAACATACAAATATGACAAATATCTGGTTAATGACATATTCAAAAAGTAGCTTAATAACTATTTTCTTCTATTAAATACCTATTAAAACATATTTACAGCAGTGCCTTCACTGGTTTTGAAACGTTACCAAGTTAGTATACTTATCGAATGGGGAAGAGCCGTCGGTCGTCGACCTCGAATGCTCTCAATCTATTGGTGCAGTTACTTTACTACGTGCATACTATAAATATTTTGGGGGTAAAACAAGGCGGAACCAAGGGAAGCGGCATTGTCAAATTGACATGTAAGAACTTTAGAACAGGTTTTTGATGAATCAAAAATGGGGAAAATAAGTATTTAGTGTTATAATTTAATATGAAAAAAGTATGTACAGTAACTCGTAAACTTAAAATTTGGCAACGCTACATCTATCGACCATAGAATGTGCCTCAATGTTGGGGGAAAACAAAGAACCCTTTGTCCCGTCTCTTCAGGTTAAATGTCTTTGGTTTCGCCGTTACCCAGGAAACAATTGCAGCGCCCTGGATACTCAGAACTGTAGCCTACTAAATTAATTTAAAATAGACTTTATGGCGGCGTTTCTTTTCAGGGAAAGTATTATGATTATGTTTATGCAGTTTGCTTTTCACCGAACAATTTTTTAATGCTTAATGACTTTTTATTTGCATGGGATTTTTATTTATTATTTTTGGATATGTTATGGGCCAAGATATTAGAATCAAAAAGAACTTCTCTCAGCTGATCTACTTCTATGGTGTACAGAATATTTGAATTTACGTAATTTTTTTAAATTAAGAAAAATTAATTTATGAAGGAATTAATTATAAAACAATACTATCATGACCGCGTGCCCCTCGATTCTACGCATCAAGTATAAACATTACATCAACCAATCTCATCCCGACTTTTTTACTTAGTTCTAAAATGTTGAAATAATACCCTTTTATACATTTAAACTATTTTCTAGAGTAAAACTATGTATAATATATCAATTATAATTAGTAATATAAATATAGAATGTAAATGCTTTTATTCTTTAGTTAACACAGGTACACGTATAATTAGGAACGTACCTATTATCGAAAATGTCCTTTAAAATCCCCCAAAACTGCGAATATTGCATTTCAAAACATATGTTCTATACACGCTTACATAACAGAATCGTAAGCGTCGTTCCCGGGTGACGTCACACGTTTCTGTGTGGAAGGTTCTGCCTGCGCAAGAGCATACCGTTATATGTGTATCGTGGCTACCACGTGTTTTTGTACATCTTTGCATTTCAGAATATTCTTGATACTTTTTGGTTCCGTTTTCCGTCTGTCTATTTATTTTAACAATGAGTTTTTTCTGAATGCGGTTTACTAAGCCGAAACTGCTACGCTATCAATAAATATGTTTTTCTTCAAACGTCAGTAAATCCGTCATTACTCGACTCTGTAGGCGGCCGTGAAGTTTCGTTTTTCCTCCGCCGGAGCTTTACTTTTCACTTTTCCGCCGGCGGAGGTAAAAGTGTTGTCATAGCAACATAGATACAATACAAACAGACAATAAAATAAGCGTCAACAACTCAAGATTTATTAAACTACAATTTGTATTTATCACTCAATTTGTGACTGCATTTCTAAAAATCACTAATTTAGGAACAAATTGCTTATTATTTAATCGAACTTACTCAATAACTGCTTATCAATACGGAATTAAAACGCAATCGGACGCGCAATCTAAAAAATAATTATTGTTGACAGTGTCCACTGACAGCTTTATGTTACATTATATTCACCGACACCGGTCTAAGCAAGGCCACCTGCGACCGTGGTCTAAGCCGCCTTGCGAACCCATTTATCTTTAATAATAATTAGATATTATTACTATTAAAAAGAGATGTTTTTGCATTAATTTGTCGACATTTGAAGAAAAAACAGCATATTTTATTTGGAGGAAAAGTTACTTTTCATGGCTTGCTCTCTATTACCAGCCTCACTCCGATCGGCTGTTAAACACGAGCGCGCCATGAAAAGTATCACTTTTCCTCCATATAAAATAATATACTATTTTCCAATAATCTACACTTTTCCATCCTTATACCGGCCATGTACCTCAGTCAACAATCTTACTGGGTCATAATATATGGTATTATAGCTTCATGCCCATGAAATATACAGTTATTTTATTTGTAATATTTTTTTGTCCATTAGCTAAAAATGAATGTTTGGCGATAGAAACTCGGCAGTAAATGTACACATATTTCTAGATCGGCCAGTGATTTTAATATTGGTACCAATTGTAATGAAAGCTCAGATTATGTTTTGCACAACATACAACCTGCCAGTTTTCCTGAAGTGAGTCAAGGAAGTTTTAAAAAACTAGAGCTACCATGCACATTAACAAATGACAAAGTAATTTCTTGGATAAATAACGAAATGTCCGCTAACCATAATAATGGTAAGTAGAAATGGCAAATGGCGTTTTCAAAAGTTTTTAAGAACAACGTTGCTCTCTTATTTTATAACAGGATAAAAACTCCATTCCTTACAAGGTAATTGTAATCAAATGACCGAACATTTTTTAGAAATAGGTACGAGGTTATTATGTATATAAGAAAATATCGGGAATAATTTTTTCTAGGAAGTGGATAGCTGAGTGCTAATTAAATAATTGAATAACAGGAACTTTGTATTTTATGCATATCTATTTCATTTCCAAAGATGAGCAATCTAATCTTTTAAGTAGTTATTTTCTCTCTGTCTAATGTCGGAATTATACTCATTTGTAATGACGTCATATTTGTTTATCTTTGTTTAGTAAAACGGCGCGCGGCGGTGACAAAATGCTTTTGAAAAAAATTGGTGTCCGATGATTTTTAATTTTTTTATATACTTGGTTATGTGAAATATCTGTCACTGTCAATCAAAAACATTGGATTGTCAACTTATCGAAAGTTATGTCGTTATTCATTAAATAATGCCAAGAAAATTATATAATAGGTATAATGGACAATCGCAGCTGATAATTTTAAATATATTGGCTTTTTTTCAATTGGGAAAGGAACAAGTTCGAAACGGAATCGCAATTCAAATTGAGAATGGGATACAGCGAGCCGCAGATGCAACAAAATTGAGCCCAACAACGATCGAAGAAGAGAGAAGAATGGGATAAAATCAGACCAGAATTACGCTTCCAGTATGTCTTCCAAGCGAAAGACCGCAAAAACCAAAATTACAAAATATTTGAAAGATATAATTCGGGACACAATTTATTCTGAACGCCAGAAAAGAATATGTAACATTGGCAACAATAAGACAAAAGTTCAGGGAAAAATTGAATATTTTGAGTTTTCCATCGACCTAAGAAGATGGATCAAAAGTATAGGCTTCAAGTGGAAATAAACAAATAATAGAAAATATTTGATGGACTTGCCAGATATTGTTCATAAAAGAATCAATTTTTTAAGGGAGTATATCAAAACTAGAAATATAGGTCCGGAAGGTTTTACTCCAAATTTAATTGACGAAATCTGGATCTTTACCAAAGGATCATTCCATAGTAGCTGGCAAGATGACACCAAGCACATGGATTGAAGAAAAAACAGTGACGGTAAAAATATGTTATATTTTTAGATTTTTTTTTAATAAAAACTGGTGCCTTGTAAATCTTCTGTTTCATATTTTTATCAGCTTATAAAAATACAATTTTTTTTAAAGTAGGTCTAATCGGACAGTTTGGAAGCTATGGCCTTTCAGAGTCCCCTCGCGGATCTCTCAAAAAAATCGCAGCGAAGCAATATATAGCCTAGGAATGCAAAATACTAATTTGACCTATTTCAGGATTATTCCAGATATTGAACCTCATAATATTGTAATCTACTAAAATGCATAAGCTACTAAACAAATATCACCCTGTCGCAAGTTTGAACTTGAACTTGAAGATTGTTATATAAACATTAAAGGCAAACTATAAACAACGCGAGCAATCAACGGGAGCGACTTTGAACCTTATGCATGCAATGATCATCACTTTGTTTTATATAAATACGCTACCGAACCTTCAGTTCGGCAGACTTAGTCTCACCTCCAGCTCCCAAGGTTAGTCACTTGACGACTGCCTTCTGGGTTCTATCCGCTCCTAGAGTTAGTCATACGACTGCTTTAGGTTCAATTCCTTTCCTACCCAACCTGGTACCGGTTAGTTACTTGACGACTGCTAGGGCCAGGGGTTGCACAACCTGCATAGTAAAGTCTTGACAAGAAGTTTGTCAGAGTGTTGAGAAAGACAAATGTCTGAATAGTCAGTTAAAAAGTTTAGTGAAAGCTCTTAGTGCTCTTAAATAAAACCCAGCTCTTAAGAAAAACTATAAATTATAAGACAGTAAATAAAGACCTATAAACAGTACCTCAAATCGAGAAAACATGCGCACCGTCGTAATCGGGTATAATAGAATCTCATTTTCTCTGACCAATAATTGTTGTTAAAGTTTTATCGTTAATACATTGTTATTGTTATGAACTAAACGTGCTTACTTTATCATCTCTTCTCACCCCACGTAACGCGATCCCGTTCTACCTCAGTTACCCCCCGGCACGCTAAACAAGGCGTGTCCTCACGAGTAGAACATTCAGTGGTAGATTAAAGGAAGCATTGAGACCCCGTCATTGTACTTATCGCGACGAGGCTCTTCTCTGAGAAGTTATTCTTTAAATAAAACGAGCTACCCCTAAAGATACTCGTGACAATATTGTTCCGCCGTGAATTTCTGGGAGATCTCATAAAGCGCCGTACCTTCCAAACAATTCAAATGATTTTTAATTATTTTTTCGTTAAAACAATTCATAATGTACGTTTTTTCCGTGGGTTCTGAACGAAATCGGAACAATCAGAACTTTTACTATTTTTTGCAATAATACTCTTTTTATTCCTTATCACTCTATACAATTAACTACACTAGACCACTCTTATAACTTTACAACGATTAGATCTTTACAATTCTAAACTCAATGATTAATTAACTCCACACGCTTTCTGCCTGCTATTTATATACAATCTAAAATCTATCACGAATACTCCGGAAGAAGCGAGGCCACTCTATATGATTCTCGGCCCTGGCATCGAGATAATTCCACAGTTCCTGAATCTTCGCGGCTGACGATGACTCATACTAGACGCGACAAGGCTAGTTCTATAGGGTAGCACCAAAACATTCGGATGGTTGCTAGCCGTGACATTGCCTCCCTCTTAAATCTGATCGTCCCGAACAGCTACTTCATGTCCGTGATATACTTTGAGCCTATCGAGGTGGACAACTTTCAGTTTGCTTCTGGGGCTACGTTGAATTCTATACACTACGTCATTAATTCTTTTGATACTAAAAAGGCCCTTCCCATATATAACCAGACTTTATCGTTCATCTGTAATCCTATAGAATTAGCTTTGAGATCATATCGTGTCTTTATTCGATCACGCTTTCTCCGTGTTTTCTCTGACTAATTCATGGATGTATAGTAACTTTTCCTTAAGAGAGTCCGCCCGCGTAGTCTTGAATTTCCATATCCTGGTTGTCTGGCGTTTCGAATAATAGGTCACAGGATAAACGGAATTATCTTCCAAATAAAATCATGGCTTGTGTTAGTCCTATCGTGATATGGACTGCTGATCCATAAGCCATCAAAAATAGTGATATGTGTTGGTCCCAATCTTTCTGATGTTTATCTACGACCTTTGACAAATTTTCTTCAATGGTATTATTAAACCTCTCAACTATATACCGTCTGATTGTGGATGTAAGGCGGTAGTCCGTGTTTTATGGATGTTGAGTAAATCACAGACTTTCTGGGAAACCTTGGATTCGAAGTTGCGTCCTTGATCTGAGTGCAGCTCTAACGGAACATGCTGAATAGGTTATTCACGAGGACCTCTGCTATGGTAACAGGTTCTTGATTGAGGATCGCAAATACTTCAGGGCATTTACTGAAGTAGTCAATTGCAACTAAAATGTACTTGTTACCATTATTTGTTTCTGGAAAAGGGCCAGCTACGTCAATGGCGATACGTTCAAACGGTAGGCCCACATTATACTGTTTAATTTTTTCGCTAGATCTTGTTTTGGGTCCTTGACTTTCGGCACAGGTTGAGCACTGCCGACACCACGATTTCACATCCTGGTAGTAGTTGACCCAGTAAAATCTATCGCGGATCTTGTCAATCGCTTTGTTCACTCCGAGATGAGCACCAGACTTTCCATTATGAACTTCTTCCAGAACTTCCGATATCTTCCTCCTTGGTACCACTAACTGTGTCTGCACTACTTTTCCATCGGCGCTTGCCCAGGCTTGTTTAAGAAGCCCATTTTCCACCACCAGGGAGTCCCACTGAGCCCACAGAGTTTTAAAAGCAAATCCTTTAGTTGAAATCTCTCCAGCTTGGTCTTGACTGATGTTCTTCTTTAGCTTTTAGCAATAGTGCTATTTCACTATCCTCAAGCTGATCCTTTTTAAGTTGCTCTGTGGTCCTCTTCTGATCAACCTCAAATTTCATTTGCCTAATTGGAGTAATTCCTTCTCGTTGATCTATTCTTTGACAATGCTTACAATTATCCTCACATGGTCTTCTGGATAAAGCATCTGCATTATTATGCACACTGCACAGTAGTTACATTCAGGTTTCGAAAGTGTTCGACCGTAGTATGCGTTAACTCATTCTTCTCTTGCTTGTACTTGCGATAAAACCACTCCGATGCCGGTGTTGCTGGCGTCTGTGTCCAATACAAATCTACCCTTTTGTTTCGGATATCACAATATTGGACTAGAACATAAAGCCGCTTTTAATTTCCTGAACGCAAAATCACAGTTATGACGCCAGTTATAATTTGCTCGTTCTTCAATGAGCTTATGTAGAGGTGCAGCTATATTTGCAAATCCTTCGACAAATCTATAATAAGTACATAGTCCAAGGAAGTTCGTGTTTGTCGCGAGGATGAGGCCAGTCTTTGATTGCTGTAATCTTTCGTTGGTCGGTCTGGATTCCCTCTGATGACACGACATGCCCGAGAAATTCAACTTTTTGTTGAAAAAGAAAACATTTCTTTGGATTCAGTCAGAGCTGAGCATTCTTAATTCTAGTAAAAACTTCATGCAGGTTTTGTAGGTGTTTTTCGAAAGTTTTTCCCATTACCATTATATCATCAAGATAGACCAGGCATGTCTTCCAAGTGAGGCCTCGTAGAACAACTTCCATAAGACGCTCAAAAGTAGCGGGGACATTGCATAGTCCGAAGGGCATAACTTTAAACTGATATAAACCACTTCCGGTAGAGAAGACAGTCTTTTCCTTATCTTGTTCGTCAATGCCTACTTGCCAGTAGCCGCTCTTTAAATCGAGTGTTAAGAACCAATGAGAACCTGCTAGTGTCGTCAACGTGTTATCAATCCTGGGAAGTGGATAGCTGTCCTTCTTGGTGACGTAATTGAGCCTTCTATAGTCCACGCAGAATCTAATAGTTCCATCCTTCTTGGTGACTAAGACAACAGGAGATGACCATGGGCTGGACGACTCCTCAATAATTCCCTCGTCAAGCATTCTATCCACTAATGTGGTAACTTCTTGCTGCGTCGTCACTGGTATCCTCCGAGGATGCTGCTGTATGGGGTGAGTACTCCCAGTGTCGATTTTATGTTTTATGATGTTCGTTCTTCCAGTATTGCAATTTTCCCTTTGTTGTTTAATAGATTGCGTAGCTTTCTTCAGTTCTTCGGAAGACAGATGATGCCACGACTTCTGGAAATGTTCTAGGACTTCTTTAGGTGATGTTGAGGGAGTTACTTTTGACCGCGTTTCACAACTGGTTAGCCACTGCACCGGCTCGCAAGTGGCTATTACATCTCCTTTATTGATTTTGATGGAATTGGATGAAATATTTTCTATTCTTATCGGCATGTCGCCGTCGGTTTTGAAATAAATAAATAAAATAAAATTCGTCTTATATGTCGGCTATTAACACTGTGTGGTGTAATTTAATTCGTTCCAGTTGAAGTTCAATATCCATTTCTCCAAGTATTTCAGCAGTCTCACCGGTAACCGTACGTAAAATAACATTCTTCGATATGGGTAGGACTTCTACTCTATTTATTCTGTTGGACTTTACCAAAGATACCGCCGCACCAGTGTCGACAGTATGTGTAATGGCTTTTCCGTTGACCTTTCCTTTAATAGTTAGACTGTCGGCGTTTTTTCCTAGACTTTTTAAGGAGACGATCCTGGGAGCTTTATCTTCTTTAGCCAACACCCGCCCCGCAATGTTGACTAATTGAAGTTTTCCTGATTTGACTTTGAGGCTCTAGCGTCTGGAGATCTAGACCGTAGTTGTACTCGGCAGTCTGTTGAAATGCCCAGTCCTGCCACATCTATAGCACTGATTAGAGGTATTCCGGTTACATGGCCTATCTTCTATTGGTTCCCGGAATCTCCCAGGCTCTGCTATGTTGTTTAATAGATTGCGTAGCTTTCTTCAGTTCTTCGGAAGACAGATGATGCCACGACTTCTGGAAATGTTCTAGAACTTCCTTAGGTGATGTTACATGGCCTATCTTCTATTGGTTCCCGGAATCTCCCAGTGGCCTGAAGAACTTCCGTTAATTTCTTCAAAATTTCGCCCATCTCAGTTTAATTCACAGCTGTTTGCCGGCTTTTCTTCCTGGATGGATATGACCCTGATTTTTGGCTTAGAGATGTTACCCAAAGCTTCACTGCTGTTATCAAATTTGGCTAGACGTAGCATCTTCTGAGTTTCTGGATTTCTGATACCATCCACGAAATATTGGGCAGCAAGTTCCTCTTGAAATTCCTCTATTGCTCCCGGGTAGGCCAATTGAATGAGACGTCTAACGTCTGCCTCAAACTCTTGCAGGTTTTCACCAGGCTTCTGATGTCAAGACTTGTGCCTGATAGAGCTGCCTTCTATGTTGGTCGCCAAATCATCTCCCCAGGGTAGCTACAAGTATGTCATGATTCCCCTGTTGGCTGATGGGAATCGTCTGTAGTAGTTACAAGGCAGATCCACGAAGCGCTACCACTAGTGACGTAGCCATTTCTTCGTTATTCCAACCGTTGGCAACAGCAGCCGCTCCAAATTGTCTTTTGTACATTGTCCAGGATGTTTGACCGTCATACGTTGGAGGTTTGATATGCTGTCCTGTGGCGAATACCCTCTCGGTGGGTCGTTGATTTTTTAGTCTGGTAACTTCTGCTTGAAGATTCTTCATTTATTTCTGCACGTTTCCAACTTCTTTTTGTATGTTGTCTACTACTACTTTTTCAAATTTCTCATTTTGACCGTCCAATATTTTCAGTAATTTTCCTTGCTCGCCTACAATTACATCCAGCATCCATTTCTGAAATTGATCCTGCTCTATCTGCCTTTTATCTTCTTGGTCTTGTAAAAATTTTTGAAGCCGGTCCTGTAAAATTTTCTGGATCCGGTCCTGTTCTGCTTGCCTTCTACGTCCATCCTGTTCCCGTTCCGCTTGCCTTTTATCTTCTTTATCTTCAAATTTTCTGAAGCCGGTCCTGTTCTATTTGCGTTTTACGTTCCACCTCTTCCCGATCCACTTGCCTTCTATGTTCATCCTTTTCCGTCCCGATCCGCTCGCCTCTCAGCATTTAAATTTTTCTTGAAATGGCCAACTTTTTATTTATTTGCTCCATTTCTGCCGTTTGTTGCCTCGTATTGACCATAGAATGTTATAAAATTTTAACAGAATCCACCGATCAAAACGTTCTCGTTGACGTACTTGTATCCTCTTTTCTCCTCGAAGAATACTTCACAAGTCCGGTCCCTTTACAATCGAACTTCATAACTTTTTGGTCTCTTGTGGTTTCTTCATATCTAGCTTCGTTTTCGATAAAAAAAATGACACCAAATGCTACGTTTTTCCCGTGGGTGCTGATAAAATTACAACTTTTACTATTTTCAACTAATACTCTTTATTCTTTATCACTCTATGCAATTAAAGACACTAAACTACTCTTATAACTTTACAACTAATAGCTATTTACAATTCAACACTCAATGATTAACTAACTGCAACTCGTCGCTACCTGCTATTTATATACAATCTAACATCTACCACGAACACTCCGGAAGAAGCAAGGCCACTCTGTATTATTCTCGATCAGGGCATCGAGATAATTCCACAGTTCCTGAATCTTCGCCGCTGGCGATGACTCATACGTAGACGCGACAAGGCTAGTTCTATAGGGTAGCACAAAAGCATTCGGATGGTTGCTAGCCGTGACAATATTCATCCAGGCAGTATTTTTTTTTCATGAACAAGTAAATTGAAATACTGACAATTCCCCGTTAAGTTAAAATCATTTTATACCGTTCTTTCTATTATCCACAATTTTTGTAAGCTCAGTTTTGTTACATCTACTGCTCATATTACATTCTCAATTTGAAGTACGATTCCGTTTCGAACTTGTTCCTTTTCCAGTTGAAAAAAAGCCAATATATTTAAATTTATCATCTGCGTTTGTTCATTATTCATGATTAATCATAATAATGGTTAATTGTTATATAGTTTGTTAATAAATATATAAATACTACAAGATTATTTTTATTTTTTGAGATTGGAAGTGTAGTAGTATATGACAAAGAATATGTACTAACTCGTTCTTCTTGGAAAAATCGGGCAAGGCTACTTGTGAAAAAAAAAAACAAATTTTCTCGAAAACAGCAATAACGATTTTCTTAATATCTTCTACATGTTTACATCTTGATAAAGCAAACAACGTGTATTATTATTATTTTTTTAAATTGGATAAGCCCACATTACTTTTGAAACTTTGTTTTTAAATCGATTTTTTGAAAACAGAGATTATTTTTTAAATTTTTATACGTATTTACCGATTGATAAGGCAAATAAGATGTACAGGTTTATTTTTCCAGAAAAATCTCCAAAGACTACTCTGAAATCGCTCTTCCAATTTTTTTAAAATCGTTCTTTGAACTTCCATTTTATTTCTTTATTAAACTATATGACTGTTTTCTTTTCAGGGACAAATGAGAATGACGAATGTATTACAGAAGTAAATTGCAATAATAGGAACCCTCTCGCACTATCTTTTAACAAGGAAAGCTCTGACGATGATTCTAATGGCCCCCTTATACTTCTAAAAGGAAACATTGTTTCGGGTTCTGATAGTAATAGACTGAATAATATTGGTAAAGAAAATTTAAAATTTCTCTTTGTTATAAACTAATTTATTTTGGGTTTTAGGTAAACCTCATGCAGAAATTAAGAGGAGAAAAAAATACGCCGTTGATTTAGAAACCAGAAAAATTCTTAAAAGGAAAAAGATTATTGAAA
>JAEQML010058631.1:0-29855 GCA_016904865.1 Pissodes strobi | reverse complement strand
CAGTATGTTCTTCTAAATAATCAACAATCGAAAGACAGAGAATTCAGCATGATGTCCCTCAGGGCTCTGTGCTGGGTCCTCTGTTGTTCCTCATATACATAAATGACTTGCCAAACTTCTCTAATATCACAAACTTGCTCATTATCTTGTTTGCTGATGACACCACCACATTGTTGCGTTACCACCCCTCAGACCCTATTTTGCAGTGGAGTATAGTTAAAGAGGAACAAATCAAAAACTGGTTTTTGGCTAATAAACTGAGTCTCAATAATGGCAAGACTCAGAATATGAATTTCACTTTGCCAACTTCTCCATCAAACCTTGCAACCTTGCAACCGAGCAGCACTGTGAGGTGGCCGGAGTTCTTATAGGCAACTTAAATATACAAATAGTCACCATTTATAGATCCCCCAGTGGGAGTTTTGAAATTTTCATTGAAACATTAACGCTAATATTGAGTGAGTTGGATCTGTCTAAGTATATTGTGGTTACGGGCGATTTTAATGTCCACTTTAACAGGGGGGATTTGAGGGCCCATGAGGTGAATGATTGTTTCGAGGCGTTCGGTCTGCATGGTGCTGTCGACTTCAACACTCGCAAAGAGGTGTGTCTCGAGAATTGTTTTACCAACCTCCGACAGCTTCTGATGTCCTCTACCGGGCTGGACCTACATCATTTGTCTGATCATTTGGGGGTGCTCCTTCATTGTGGAATTGTCTCTGGTGGACCAGCAATGACTCGCATAAACTATAGACCAGTTACAGGGGAGGGGTTGTTTGCTCTTTACAATGAATTAGAACTTGAAACTTGGAATTTTGTTTCCAATAACGCACTTAATATTGACGAAAAATTCCAGATATTACTGCATACCATTACTGAGGCTGCCGAGAAATGTTTTCCCCTAAAATCAAGGCTGGTTAATGCCATTAAAAAACGTCAAATTAATTGGTTTCACGAGGGTTTGAGAGAAATGCGCGAACGCCTGCATTTCATTACAGATCTAAATAAAATAAGTCCTCTTTTGATGCCTGCCCAAACAGTAAAAGATTACAAAAAAAGATATCAAGAAGAAATTTCAAGAGCTAAAACAGAATCCCATGACAAATTTATAAATAATGCAACAAACCGGCAAGCTGCTATGTGGCAAATAATAAAAAACAACCAACCAAAAACTAACACAACATCTTCCGACAACCTGAATGCGGAATGTTTCAATGATTTTTTTGTCAATGTGGCTGACAGGGTTTTGAGCACTCTTCCATCCTCTACAAACCACTTCTCAGATTACTTAACACAATATAAACCTCATAACACTTTTAAATTTAAAGAAGTCACGTACGTTGAGGTTAGACAGTTGATATCGGAAATCAAAAATAGTAAAAGCAAAGACTGTTTCAATATTAGTGCCGAAATTGTGAAAAACATAAAAAACCTAATAGTCTACCCTCTCACTAAACTCATGAATCAGGCCATTGTATCCGGTGTTTTCCCTCAAGCCTTTAAGACGGCCAAGGTTGTGCCAATCTATAAGAACAAGGGCTCCACTGAGGACTGTTCAAGTTACCGTCCTATTTCGCTGCTGCCTATTTTGTCGAAGGTTTTTGAGTCTGTGTTGAGGATTCAAATTACTGACTATTTTATGGAGAGTGGCCTCTTTTTCCAGCGACAATTTGGGTTTGTAAAGAGGAAGACCACAACACTTGCTATAGACTCTCTTGTTGGGCAGATTTTGGATGGGTTTGAGCACGGAAATGACACATATGCTTCATTTTTAGATCTGGCTAAAGCCTTCGATTGTGTCTCACATTGTATACTTCTGAAAAAGTTGTCTTTTTATGGTTTTGATGGGGGCAGTGTGAATCTCGTAACTTCATATCTGTCAGATCGCTCTCAGTTTGTCGCCTTCCAGGGTACCGTCTCCCAGAAACGGCATATTCTGCATGGGGTTCCCCAGGGCTCGGTCCTCGGACCAACTCTTTTCTTGATTTATGTTAATGATTTGGTCAAATTTCAGGATGATGCAAATCTTATATTATTTGCTGATGACACGACAACTTTTACAACATATCATCCATCCAGAATAGATGACTCTGGTATATCTGAAACGTCATCAAATATTCAAAATTGGTTTCTGGCAAACAGGTTGTGTGTGAATGGTGAAAAGACAGTTTCCATCAATTTTACTCTGAGAAGAGAGAAACGGGACCATCATCTTTTAGCGGGTTGTGCAGCGCAGGTGAAGTTTTTGGGGGTTCATTTGGATAGAGGGTTGGCATGGGAGGGTCATGTTGACCAACTTAGTAGTAAGTTATCCAAGTCAATGTATCTGTTAAGAAATTTGGCTGGATGTGTATCGGTGGGTACTCTGTTGTCGGCATATCACGGTTACTTCGGTTCGAGCATGTCCTATGCTATCCTGGAGTGGGGACATTCACCTCATGCCATGAGAATATTTAAATTACAACGTAAATGTCTGAGGATTATTGCTGGTCTGGGGTACCGGGATGACTGTCGGCAGAGCTTCGTCAATCATAAAATAATGACCCTCCCGTGTGTATATATATTACAGTGCTTGGTTTATGTCAGGCAGAATATTCACTTATTTAGAGCACACCACGAGATTCATACATATCAGACGAGGAACAACACTAACCTTGTTCTGAGCCACCTGCGCCTCTGGAGATCTAGGAGTGGCACTGCCTTCTATGGTGTGAAATTTTTTAATATGCTACCGCATGAAGTAAGAGCTCTTGGTGAAACACAATTTAAATTGAAAATGAAAAAATACTTAATGCTTGGGGCTTTCTATAGCTTTGATGAGTATTTTAAAAGTGATTTTAACTTTCTCTGAATACTTTTTGATTTTGGTTATACATTAAATGTTTAGTCATATATTAAATGTTAGTTATATATTAAATGTTTTTATTGCTTTTTAGTGACTTGTTTCAATAGTGTCTTATTCTTTTTTAAGGTAATAGTGTGTGTTTTTCTAAATTGTTTCAAAAGTGTGTTATTTATTTGTTGTTGGTTATAGCATTTATTTTTATATAACACCAATATTCTAGTTTAAGGCATTTTATTATTTTGACATGTAAAAGTGCATCTTGTACATTATTACTAATAAATTTTGAATTTGATACTCAGGATTCCGTCAAATTCCTGGGGGTCTACCTGGATCCTGGGTTGACGTGGGAGGCACATGTCAATCACCTAAGCTCCAAACTATGAAAAATTACTTTCCTGATAAGAAGTCTATCAAAAATTGTATCACGGGGCACGCTACTTATGGCATACCGTGGATACTTTAACTCTAATTTATCTTATGCAATTTTAAACTGGGGCCATTCTCCAAACTCTGCACAAATCTTTAAGTTACAACGACGCTGTGTTAGAATAATTGCAGGCATAAAGTATCGCGATTGTTGTAGAGATGTTTTTATCGAACTGAGACTCCTTACCTTCCCTTGCACTTTTATTTTTCACTGCCTGATCTATATAAAACAAAACCTAGACGATTTTGTAGTGCACAGTGATAATCATTCCTATCCAACCAGGAACAGAGAGAATTTGGTTCTCAGCTACCACAGACTGCAATGTACTAGAAGGGGCACTGACTATTATGGCATTAAATTTTTTAATGCCCTACCTACAGAAATCAAAAATCTAAATTTAGTTCACTTTAAGTTAAGAGTAAGAAACTACCTTATAAAAAATGCCTTCTATTCTACTGAGGAGTACCTAGAAAGTGACTTCAATTTCGAAACATAAACTGTTTTAATATGTTAATGTTTGTCTCACTAATGTACTCTATGTTGTCTTTATAATATATTTAGTATTTTTACATTTAATAAGTTTTAAGCTATTATTGTCACTTAAATAAGTTTTATTATTCTATCTGTACTGTTTCTATTCCTTGACTTGTAAAAGCACACTGTGCAATACTTTATTAATAAAGAAACTAAACTAAACTAAACTGTTTTCTCTATGACTGGCGAGTGATAATAATGAAAAGTAAGCAAATAATAACTATGAACTGTCAAAATTAATAAATTTTAAATGTCATGGTCATGGCAATCTTTGGCATTGACCGCATATTGCTGTGATGCTGCATTTTGATTGGTTATAAACATAAACTCGTACCTGAATCAGTCTCATTAAAAGGCGCGTTTGGGATGCTCACGCCATTCACTCCGTGCATACCTAAAAGTACTCCAGCCATTCAGGGAATAGCTTTTCGTGCAAATGGAGTGTCTATTTCAGCGTTCGACTATTACGGAGTGGGGTAAAAAGAGTTTACTCCAAAAGTTCCACCTTGCAGAAGGAAGATATTGGAGTGGGCCTGCGTAGTTTAAAAATCGAGCAAGAAGTTTCTTTTTCGATTTTCATTTTGTGTCTTGTTTCTTGAGAATTTTAATTTTGTTTGGGTCATATGCACAAATTTTTTGGCCATGTATACTCCATGATTATAAAAATATGGAAATAAGTAAATATTCGCATTGTCCTGTTGTAGACGAGGCATGTAACCCCGTTATATTTGATGGGTCACTGGTACTTGTAACAAAACATTAATAAAATTTATAATTGAGCGAACATTGTGTCCGAAATCTCATCAAAACTTTTCCTAAAAATTAAAATTGAAAACAGAAAACAGCTGTGTTGAATCCGCCAGTAATGTGTCGTTCCCAGATCCAACAACTCCGAATCATTCGACTATACATTTTGACACCATACGCTCCAAGATCACGTGCCCGAAAATCCACTCATACTCCACTCCAACTCCATTTTAATACATGAACCCAGCTATTGTACAGGTAGCAAATGTCTAATAAATTAATTAAAGTCGGAAAAATATTTATAACGAATTCTCTGTTGCCTTTATGCCTTTGTTCTATGGTAATACATGAAGCAAGGCCACATACTCACGCACATACAAAGCATATGAAATGACCAAATATCTTAGCCTTTTTGGAAAACAATTGGCGTACTTACGCAATAAGATACTGCTCATTTTCATCTTGTTGATCAAACTCCGGACAATTCTCTTCATTAATTGGATTTGGCAACTTTTCCAAAAGACTCAACTCTATCATTGGCTTGCGGTTATTGTTTGCCAGATTGCTCGTCATAATATATTCCAATGAAAATGAAATGAAAATATCCAGTTCCTTTTATTTATTTCGTATGCTAGTTTTTTTTACAAAATTACGAACTTAAAATAAACAATAAACAGCGAAAATCTGAAAGTTGACAGTCATAAGTCAAGTCATAACAATTGCGGTAGGGTTGGGCAAAAAGAACCGATTATTTGATAACCGGTTATTTTTTTCTATCGGTTAACTGGTTAATATCAGGTTATTCATCAGTCCCAGTTAACCAAAAACCGATTATTTTCTTCATTAACCGAACATCGGGTATTGCCATTTTAATTTCAAAGATTACAATAAAAATAAATAACAAATTAATAATATTGGCTGACGTTGAAACACAGCAAGAAGCAGGCCATTGGAAATTGGAAAAAAAGAAATATATATCTGAATAATTGATGACGCAATACGCATCATCAGTAACATATTGTGCAGACGGGCGCTTCCGTTTTCACAGATCACAAAAAATTCCGGGTGTGCTCTCGAATCTGTTTGTCTTTATTTAAGAAGGAAAAGAGATGCAAATATTGACCTAGCGAGCCCGACGCCTATTGAATTTAGCTTGTTTTGCTTCACCAAATATTTTTTATAGATGGAGACGGATGATAGAAATTGATATACAGTGTGCAATTTCAATTACTTTGTTTTTATTGAAAATGCTCCGGCTTCCAGATTTTGTGACATTTTAACATCATTTTTTATTTATAAAATCTGGCTTGGTTCCTATACGAATTAGTGTCGGTAGTCGGTGTCGGTAAAAAGGATATATATAAAACCGGTTATTTTCCAATCAGTTAACCGGTTTTTCCCAATAACCGCCCGTCCCAAAATAGCGGATAGGTCGCGTCGGTCTTAAATCGTTCCCGACGGTCAAATACTGCGCGCGACGCGCGTAAGGTAACATTGGATGCGGATGCGTGCGATTTTTAGTCGCCCGCGCGCGTACAATTAATGTTCCCCAGGGCGCGTGGTTACAGTACTCGGAATGAATTTGAGCGTGCGATAATTCAGTCGGGTTTTAAAAAAATGGACAAAGCATTGCGCGATTTATATTTTCTCGAAAATTCTTGTTTAAAATATATTACTTTAAATAAACCAAGGCGATATTAGATTAATAATATGTATTTGAAAAGATATGAATATGGTGAATATGTTACCCTTTTAAAAGAAACAATTATTCTGCTATGGTAATCTTTGGATTTTTGCTCCCATAGTGGTTTCTTGGTCTGAACACATAAAATTATTTTTTCTACGTCCATTGTTGGAACAGAAATTACCTGAACCAAACCTGAAAAATCGTACGAACACGTTTAAAAACAAATCAGTTTATTTTCATTCGACCGTCGCAAGCGCGCGCTCGATGACATTAGACTAAAACGTATCCATTGTAGCCGCCTGCATTTCAAGTACTATGTTTGTTTTTATGTCGTTACGCGCGCGCGCCACTAAAAATCGCACGCATCCGCATTCACACTAACACTAACCCATGCCCTTGTAGATGAGGCAATTCTTCTCAAGTGGTCTTCTAGTCATATACGTGTATGGGTCTAGTGGACAGCGTCTTTGCTTGTCAAACGGGCGGCTCGGGTTCGATTCCCGTTGGTGGCAAATAAAAAGAGCGATGCCACCCTTCCCATCAGGCCGGTCTTGTCTGTCAGAAATATATCTTGGAAAAACAGAAGTCAGTGTAGGATTTAACCAAGTTGCACTTAATGCAATTACATCCGGATAATGTTCTTTGATAAAAATTTGTAAGTTAGTTCTATTAGCACTCAAACCTCTGATATTCCACTGAAATATTGAAAACCCCCCCACCTTGCATTACAGGCCACTTTGAGAAGAATTCCCAAATGTAGCAATATTCTTAATCAGACTCTTAGCAAATCTATCTACCACGATTCTCTGAGCATCCGTCAATTGAAGAACATGTTCTCCGATCCTTAAAGATTCCAAAACCTGTTTTATATTTTTATCCTTATTATTAATTTGTTCAGGAGAGGTGTCCGGTATAACTAAAGGTGAAATTGGTACATTTGGGGAAATTGGAGTAAATTGATATCTCAACAGAGTAGGAGAGAGACAAGCTTCATGCTCCTCTCTACTGTAACTGGATTGAGGTGATGATGCTCTCACCTTTTGTCGTTTGTAGGAGGTTAGTTTACTAAATGAAGGCATTTGAGTACTATTGTAAAGATCTCTCGCCCTTTGAATCCTGTTGTCATTCGATGGATTGAAATTACTAACATCTACTCCATTATTAGGGCTTAACTCTGGGAACTTCCTTGTGTCTATTATGCGACCTGCTTTTTTAACTTTAGGAACCATCTATTCAGCTTCATAAAAAGTAATTGAATTGAGAGACATATAAAATCTGATTTGTTATTGCCTAATGAATTCTGGGCATTTTTGATCTGTGGACAGATGACTTAAACTATCACAGTGGAAAATAACCGGTTTTGAGCATTCACCCTCATGTACCTTGGTACACCTCTGACATTTTTGTTTGCTTCTGCATTGATTTTTGACATGTCCAAAGAGTAGACAATTAAAACACTGTGTCACCCTCATTATATAAGGTTCCACCCTCATATCCAAACCAAAGAGGAAGAATTTAACCTTCAAAAGTAAATAGACAAGTACCGGTTGGTACGTATTCCGTCATGTTATCACCATTATCGCCACTAACTCGTCTATTGAATCTCATTATGTCCATGACTGCAACTGCGCATTCACTGTTTTGTTTGATATCATCTATAGATAATTGCTTATATATGCCTCTAACTATCCCTCTGCAGGAAACATTAACATTAGGAATGAATATTTCATAGTCCTTATCCAAAAGAAATTCATTATTCAGAAAAGAATTCGCGGCTTCTGTTCCTCCCCTTACGAAGTGGACCTTTTTTGTGCGAGATGTCTGCGCTAAATGAATCTTTAGCTATAGCCATTGGGTGATAATTGCCAATAATGTTATCATTTTTCCCTTAGACTGTTACCGTAAAGGGCCCAATACTGTCAGGTTTATATTTATTTTGTTTTTTACGAATTGATTCAGTATTATGGGGGGACCGCAGGGACCCCCAGCGGTTTGGTTCATTAGAGATGGCCAATTGGTGAGATTATTTGATACAAAACTGTTGTACTAATCAATTTATTCTAAGGAAGAGAATGGGTTAGCATTTGATTTTATTTGTGCACCGCTCTTCTCACAACCACGCTGTTTCGCAGTTAGCCGAAGAAAAAACAAAAAAGGGTTACATGTAAAAACTGGTTATTTTCCAAACAGTTAATCTGACCTAGAATAACCGCACTTCTAAAATAACCGGTTCTTCTCAATAATCGCCCAACCCTAAATGGTAGCTAGGTAGTGCCGGTCTAAAATCGTTCCCGACAGTCAAATACTGCGCGCGACGCAACGTTATGAGAATAACCCATGTCATTGTAGTTCAGCGAATTCTTTTCAAGTAGTTTAGTGGACAGTATTTGTTTGTAAGAACGGGCGGCGCGGGTTCTATTCCCGTTGGTGGCAAAATATTTTTTTAAGGTTACGTTTGTAAACAGTTTTTTGTCTTCATTTTGGGCATGCCTTGAGTTAGTTTTGGTTGGTTGCGCCCCCGTAGCAAGCGGAGGGCCAAACGTAAAGTGAAATATTATAATATTTCTAACTCCTCACACAATCGCCGTCGGAAACAATTTTAGACCGCCGCCGGTGCGACTTACCCGTTAATGTCATAAAATGATAAAAACTGACGCGAAGAAAAAACTTCTTTCTTTCAAATTATGGAGTTGGCTGCCACTAAAATACATTTTTTGAACTCCGATATTTCGTTCTTGTTTCGCCATTGCGCATGTGACATCGAAAATTACGCCCGATCGCCAGACACTTGTAGGGGAACCGGAAGCGACATTCCAGTGCGTAGTGCACTTGTGAATGCATGCGATGTAAAGACCTGCAATTGGCAAGTATATGACCATCCACTCGCCCACAAGCAAACTAACCAAGTGCTAACCCAGGTCATACCCAATAAAAACCCAAAAATCAAGAAAAAAACTGTCTACAAAGGCAAAAAAAAAGGATTTGAACCCGTGTCGCCGAAGTGAAAGCCAACCATGCAGGCCCCTTGACCATCTACTGACTCACAAACAACTGGTTGCATCGTGAAGACACGCTTCACCTCACGTAGCTAGCCAATCACGCGCCCCTCATTCACAAACGTACTATCACCTGAAATCTCGCGAACCGAATATCCAAGAAAAGAAACTCGAGGTATACTGTCATCTGTCGCTAGTGAGTGCGTTCGGTAATTGGACCGGACAGCTTAAGCGTTCTTTTGGGAACACAATAGGGCTATCATTATTACTTTCAAATGTTCGAGCTACATTGTTGGTAGATAGGGTTATGTTCTTTTTCCTAACTTAAAGCCGTTAAACGAGAACTACTGCGTATATTGGCGTTTTATTTATTTCTTGATATTTACTTGTTCTGTTTTTTTACTTTGTTACTTTTTCATCGTATCCAGGGTTTTGCTTTGGGACCAAAAACAGGTGACGCTTAGTTTTTTTTTTAATCCTATTTTACCCACACAGCTCCACCGCATCTGGTACTGCTAGTCGAAGAGCCCAATAAAATCCTGGATTGTCGAGATAAAAAAAACACTAGTTATTGTAACCACCCATAATATCATACTGCATAAATTTAAAACATTAACGGGATAACGGCCTGACAGGTAGTGATTTTATTTAGATAAGAAATATTTGGAGGTAACAAATTAAGGTTATAGCAAATTATAAAATTTATCATAAAAATCTTTAACAACTTAAAAGTTTCTAATCTTTCTACTATAATTTACTATTTCTAAAAACACCACTTTGTTAACCGAAGCACTCTTTATTATGTCCACGAAGAGGAAAAATACGTGTCTCACATAATTTTAATGTATATAATTTTTGAAACAACCAACAGATTATGCTTAAACATTCCATTATGAACATTTATTTGTTCTGCATAAGCTCTTCTTACACAAGACGCAATATTTAGGTACATTTCCTAATATGTAACTAAAAACTCACCAGATTGTGTTTATGCTTCATTGGAGAATTTTTGTGTTTTTTTTTTAAATCTAGAGGTCTGTTTTTTAAAATATATGCCACTGAATTCATTTTAACAAAATAATTTGCCGTAAATTTCTATTAAGCACTAAACAAAAATAAAATGGTTTAAAGTATCCGGAATTATCTACATTGAACACATTCTCTTATCTACAAAATTCTCGATAAAACTAATGCTCAACTAAGTTTTATTAAAAGAAACGCGCCAGCATCAAAGTCAAAATCTATTTAATTGTAAAATTGCTCAGTATAAGTTACATAACAATTGAATGATTCGGCGTCAATACATAAATGTTAAAAGTATAATATAAAATAACCCACTATATACTACAAGTCTTAAGAACATGTTTCATATAAATGCAAACATGATTAAAAAGTCACACATACGACACTAAACACTCTAAAATCGCTTACAAAGTAAGGTTCTGAATTTAAAATAATTTCTAAAATACATTTTTTGAATCGTTTCAAATTGGTCTCCAGTTTTACTGTATGAGGTAATCTATTGAAGAACTTTATACATGAGTATGCCGGACCTCTTTCAGTTGCACTTAATCTGTGGAGAACATTCATATTTACACCCGCATTTCTGGTATTTAAACTGTGTTGTCTCCAACTCGGTGAATTTAGATCTGTTGTTAAAGAAAAAAAATCCTAGACACTCATATATGCGAGCCAGGCAACGTCATGATACCTAGCTGTCCGAATTTTCCCCTACAAGACTCCCGTCCCTTCAAACCCAAAAATATTCGTACTGCTCTTTTTTGAGCAACAACCACATGATGTGCAGCCGAACTTGCCTCCCAGAAAATCACACCAAACCGCAAGACTGAGTGAACATTTGCAAAATTAACTGATCGTAGAGTATTTAAATTTAAGTATTTAGACATGATTCTTAAAGAAAATGTAGCAGAGCTAATTCTCTTGGCTAGCCCAGTCCAGATGTTGGTCTATGTGAAGGCCCAGAAGTGGCATTGGCCAGGATATCGCTCTGGCGGTCAAGCGAGACCTCTTCCGGGATTCCTCCATTCTTTTGTTTTGTTCGAAAACAAATATAATTTGTTTTTTCTTTTCAGAGTTCCAGAACAGTCTGTTGGCAGCAAACCACTCCCGAGCCCTGTTTAAACGCTCACTACTAAGATTCAGAAGGTCGCTGAGATTTGAACCAATTATTAAATTGTTAGTATCATCTGCAAAATTTGCGGAGTCGTGACTGAAAATTGCATAAAATGACCTCTGTACGTCGCGTCGCCTTGATGCTTAATCTGGTCCTGGTTCTTAAAAAGTGGAGGGAGGAGCAATTCGAGCACCGCAACTAATCCAAATTATGTCGATCGGCAGTTTTATGTTTATTTAAATGGCGTATTAGAGAGTGTTTACGCTTTGTTTTAAACGAACATTCTAAACACCGAAACCACTGGATTTCATCAGCAGACTTATGAATTATGACATGCTTCTCTAAATTGCCTTTGCGGTTAGTTTTATAGGGACACTCTGGACATTTATGCAACCGCAACCAGTCCAAACTATGTTCATCGCCAGTTTTATGTATATTGAAATGATCTTTTAAATGTGATTTATACTTTGTCTTAAACGAACATTGTAAACAGTGAAACCACTTGATTTGATCAGCAGGCATATGAATTAAGGTATGTGCTGATAAATGACTTTTGCTTATTGTTTTATAGGGGCATTCTAGACATTTATGCCAAACTTCTGCATCTTCACCTTGATGTCGAAACTGGTGCTTCTTTAAATAATTCTCTCGAAGGGTTCTATATGAACAATCCGAACAGCGCAACCAGTAAAAACTATGTTCATTGGCAATTTTATGTGTATTTACATGGCGTATTAGAGAGTTTTTACGCTTTGTTTTAAACGAACAATCTAAACATTGAAACCACTGGATTTGATCCACAGGCTTATGAATTATGGTATGCTCTATTAAATGATTTTTCTTTATTGTTTTATAGGAACACTCTGGACATTTATGCCAATCTTTTGCGGTTTTGCTTTGATGCCAGTCCAAACTAATCTGACGAGTCTTGGAATGATCGATCGGTATTTCATTCCTTGCGGTTTCGCAAGAACCCTTCAAAGACTGATATGTGTCTTTGTTATGAACTATAGCATGTTGGTTAAGATTACCGCCCTGGTCAGTGTTGTAAGAACTCTCAAAACATGTATCCAGAGTAACTTGATCCTTAGGCTTATAGGCAAGTTCACCGTTGAACCTGAAAAACAATTAGAAAAAAAAATTGAAAAATAAGTGCATGTGTAGAAAAATCTTATTATTAATATTCTTTATCACTCTATACAATTAAACTCACTAAACTACTCTTATAGCTTTACAACTATTAGATCTTTACAATTCAGAACTCAATGATTAACTAATACGACATGCGCTCTCCTGCTATTTATATCCAGTCTAAAATATATCGCGAATACTCCGGACGAAGCGAGGCCTCTCTATATTATTCTTGGCCAGGGCTGCACGCATCGGGCAAATACCACAGCTCCCGAATCTTCTCGGGCGAGGATGACTCATACGAAAAAACGTGGAAGCCACAAGGCTAGATCTATAGGGATGGTCTTTAGCCGTGAACATATAATAATAATACACTAGATTACTAAAAATATATATATTATCGGTTGTCCGTTTTGTATAAAAAAAACATACACAAATATATTGCTAATAAGTTTAATGATGATGATTTTTTATACAATGGTCAATGCGTTCTCAATGGGGTCCGTGAAATGACACCTCCCGGGCCCGAAATTTCTTTCTACGAGCCTTTATAAAAGGCGCATTAGAGAGCTTTTATGCTTTGTTTTAAACGAGTAATCTAAACAGTGAAACCACTGGAATAGACCTATGAATTATGAAACTACTTCTTTTTGGTTTTTTTTTATAGGGACAATCTGGAAATGTTTGCCAACCTTTTGCGTCGTCGCACGTCACACAGTGGTCTTTTTACAAAATCTAGAAGTTAAAAAATATGGTGCCCAAATAAGTTCACTTTATGGTTAAGTTCTACATTTTACACCACAAATAATACATAAACATGTTCTTAAAAATAAAAAAAATGTACAAAACAAATGGAAAGACGTTTTTAGGCTGGTAAGGTCGGGCCACTGTATGGACAACGCGCACCTTAAGTGTATTTTGGCCGTTTGTGAATGTATCTGAAAATTGAATGCTAGTTTTGAAACAAAAAGAGCTCTTTTTACCCTCTCACCAAATATCTAAGTCTCAGAAAAATGTATTTGAAGTTAAAAAGTCTTTCTATGTAGAACCTGTAACGAAACGAATTTTCGTTTGTTTTAAATATTATAATACGCTGTTACTAGCTGATGTTATTTAAATGCACGCATTAAAATAATCTCGAATCACAGAAATTAATACGTTCTTCGACCGAATGAACCTCTCACACGATGTTCCCTATGTCCTGCAAAAGCACGCACTCAAATCCCAGATCTACGTCATCCGCTTAGCAATAGAATCTCGAGCCAAAGAGAAGGGATATTACCATAAAAGGAGATGCTTCCATCTCGTGCGCTCGATCTAAGCACGCGCATTAACTACGATTCTGGATAATTCCAGAGTCGGGTCGACGCCCTAGGCGTGGAGGGACCGAGCGTATTAATTCGTCTGCATAGCCCAAAATACACACTCTCTACCAGTGCACCACTAAGAATTTCTACACCAGTCTCTCTTCGGTAAACCTTGGCGTCACATTGGACCGAACACTAACATACAAGCAACACTGTATAAAGACGAGGCAAAAAGTAACAACAAGATACAATGCCCTTAAAAAACTAGCCTCCAGTAGGTGCACAACCTTCAGTACTTAGAATCCACTGCAGAATACGCTTGCCCTATATGAAATGGATCACGCTAGACAGCCCGATACCGCTCTGAACGAAACATGCCAAATTACAACTGGGTGCATGAAAGCAACACCTTTACCGGCACTCTATACAGCATCAGTTTTCTTGTCCTGATACTGAAACATGTCATGAAAGACACTCACTATACGGCAAATATGTGACACATGGAAGTCGCGTCGAAATTTCCACAAAATGGTTTATGAAGAAACCCCTGACGATTATCCTATATACGGCAAGGAGACTCAAGCGGGACAAGCCTGAACTGGCGACAATGGTACACTAAATTGTATTAGAACGGGAGTTGCGCCCGTCAAAACCAAATAGACCAAGAAGATATTTTCTCTTAATGCGGGGAAATACAAAATATGATGGACCTAACAGCCTGCATTAACTGTCCTAACACCTGCACCCTCGGATGGAATGCTGAACAGAATGCAATAGATGCGCGAAACCTATAAGATGTTGATTTGGACACGAAAAAGTAAAGAAAAGTAAGTTTAACGAAATACGGAGTAGGTAAAGCGATTAAGTCCGTGTCCTCAAATGTAATTTCTCCATTAAGTCATTCATTATGCTTTTCCTCAAACAGTCTTTTTGTCCGACTACATTGTTGCTAAATGTTACTAAATAACGTATCGTTTATAGCACTTTAAAGTTGACTTTAAATTAACACTTGATTGAATGACGGGCTAAATGTTTGTAACTCAACCACGGTTAATTTGAGCGTATTGTATAAGACAGTAATCCAATAATTTCTTATTTGACATGTTGCCTATCCGAAAAAAAATTGTTTTGTAATAAAATAAAATAAATATTTTTTTCGAATTGTAAATTCAAATTCTTCTACGGGCCTGTCTTTATAATGCCTTTTGGGTTCTTATATTTTCGGTCATC
The DNA here is from genome assembly GCA_016904865.1 of Pissodes strobi. NCBI lineage: Eukaryota > Metazoa > Arthropoda > Insecta > Coleoptera > Curculionidae > Pissodes > Pissodes strobi. The sequence goes on along the minus strand of JAEQML010058631.1, from coordinate 14,817 downwards.
ACTTATATCCCTATTCCTATTCTAAACAATAAACTTCACTTGCTACTTAGAGAACTATACTTTAAAGAAAGAAAACTATCATACTATGGTTTAAACAAATAAACAAACAAACAAAAGTCCAGATATAAAATTTACAATTTAAAATTCAAAGCACAAGTATTCAAAAGAAAACAAACATATGGGCAAATGAGATGAATATTATGGCCCAATAAAACGACTATTACCAAATGCTAGCAGTAAACACAGTCCATCACTCCCGCAATGTCCCAACGGTGCACAAGAAACTCATGAGTACTGTAAAATGGATGCGAACTAAAGAACTTTTTTTAGTGTTAAAAAATTTAATTAATTCCTAGATTGCACAAGAGCCTTAATGCTTAAACTGGTATTTCTTAAAAAGTTTCTTTTGGAGGGTTCTATATGAGCAATTCGAACATCGCAACTAATCCAAATTATGTTGATCGGCAGTTCTATGTGTATTTAAGTGTTTATTTAGATATGATTTATACTTTGTTTTAAACAAACAATCTAAACACCGAAACCACTGGATTTGATCAGCAGGCTTATGAATTATGGCATGATTACGTAAACTACTTTTGTGGATTGTTTTAAAGGGACACTCTGGACATTTATGCCAACGTTTTGCGTCTGCGCGTTGATGCTTAATTTGGTGCCTCTTTAAATAATACTTTCGAAGGGTTCTATATGAACAATCCAAACACCTGAACCAGTCCAAACCATGTTCATCGGCAGTTTTATGTATATTGAAATGGCCTGTTAAATTTTTTTTATACTTTGTCTTAAACGAACATTCTAAACAATGGAACCACTCGAGTTGATCAGTAGGCTTATGAATTATAGCATGCCTTTGCAAATCGTTTTTGTGGTCAGTCTTATATGGACACTCTGGACATTTATGCCAACCTTTTGCGTTTTCGCCTTGATGCCTAATCTGGTGCTTTTTCAAATAATTCTTTTGAAGGGTTCTATATGAACAATCCGAACACTGCAACCATTCCAATCCATGTTGATCGGCAGTTCTATGCGTATCTAAGTGACGTTTTAGATGCAATTTGCCCTTAGTTCTATATGAACAAACTAAACAGCGAAACCACTCGATTTGATCAGCAGGCTTATGAATTAGGGTATGCACTGATAAATTACTTTTCTTTATTGTTTTATAGGGACACTCTGGACATTTATGCCACCCTTTTGAGTCTTTGCCTTGATGCTTAATTTGGTGCTTCTTTAAATATTCCTTTTGAAGGGTTCTATATGAACAATCTGAACACCGCAACCAGTCCAAACTATGTTGATCAGTTCTATGTGTATTTAAATGGCGTATTAGAGAGTGTTTACGCTTTGTTTTAAATGAACAATCTAAACACTGAAACCACTGGATTTGGTCCACAGGCTTATGAATTAGGGTATGCACTGATAAAGCACTTTTCTTTATTGCTTTATAGGGACACTCTGGACATTTGTGCCAAACTTTTAGATCTTCACCTTGATGCCGAATCTGGTGCCTCTTTAAATTATCCTTTTGAAGAGTTCTATAAGAACAATCCGAACACCGCAACCAGTCCAAACTATCTCGGTCAGTTCCATGTGTATTTAAATGGCGTTTTAGACAATGTTTATGTCTTGTTTTAAACGAACAATGTATACACCAAAACCACTTGATTTCATCAACAGGCTTATGAATTACGGTATGTCCTGATAAATGACCCTTGTTTTTTGTTTTATACGGGCACTCTGGACATTTATGCCAACCCTTGGCTACTTCACTTTGATGCCAGTCCAAACTATGTTCTTCGGCAGTCCTATGTGCATTTAGGTGCCTTTTTAGAGATGTTTTCCGCTTCGTTTTAAATGAAGGGATCTCATCAGCAGGATTATGAATTATGGAATGCGACTGTATATCACTTTTTTGGACTGCTCTGTAGGGACACTTTAGACATTTATGCAAAACTTCTTTGTCTTCCCTTTGATGTCTAATCTGATGAGTCTTGGAATTATCGATATGTATTTCATTCCTTGCGGTTTCGTAAGAACCCTTCAAAGACTGGTATGTGTTTCTGTTATGGATCATAACATGTTGCTTAAAATTACCTTCCTGTTCAGTATTGTAAGGACTGTCAAAACATGTATGGAGAGTAATTTGATCCTTAGGTTTATAGGCAAGTTCACAGTTTAACCTGAAAAACAATTAGAAAAAAAACTTATAAAAACCAAGTGCATGTGTAGAAAAAGTCTTATCATTAATATTAGACTCTACTTTAAAAAGGTGTTTAATACAGTTCAACATAAAAACTAATCACATATTTATTATGGAGTTTAACGGCAGAAAACTACTCACATGAAATGTTTATTTGCTAATAATCTGAAGCCCGTGTACAAAAAGAGCAACGATTTCGGGTAGTTTATATTGTTAATTGTAATTCGATTGTACCCACATTGTGCAAATACGTTTGGGGTGTCTAGGCTAGGCTGGCTAGGTGACGGTATTACCTCCACCGCCCCTAGAAAATTCGGTATCGACATCATCAGAGAGGACAATCCAGTCAGTTGTTAGACATAGGTGCTTGAAATTTAGAAAATTTTTGTCCGAAAAAATACGACATAATTTGCGCGAAGCAATTTTGCATTTGGATTTTACCAAAAATTCTGTTAATACTGCCACATGATCAGAGAAACCAGAGTTAAGGACAGCACAGTCAACGAATTCTGGATCAAAAGATGACACGACATAGTTTATAGTACTAGAACTAGTTTTAGTTATTCTAGTTGGTGAGTTAATATGCATGATTATCCCAAAAGAGTCGAAAATGGACTGAAGGGATTCTTAAGCAGTACACACACTGGAAAAGTCAACATTAAGGTCGCCACACAAAATTAATTTGGTTTTTAAAGGCAGGGACTCAAGCAAGCTCAGTAATCTTTGATTGAATATATGCATGTCAGCGTCAGGTGTTCTGTAAATACAAACAAGATAGAGGTTATAAAGATTATGACAGACGATGGAAAATTCAAATACTTTCTCACAGAATAAATTATGGAACTTAGTCACTGCCGAAAAGTCGTTGTTAGTAGACATTATCATAGTACCTCCATGATATGTTACTTCTATTAAATCTAATTTTTGACAAACACAGGCTCATTAACATATGTTCAGTTATGGCAATAATTTCTGGAAAATTAAGCTATTCTAATAAAAGAAATAATTCATCTGTTTTGTGTCTTAAGGTCTGAATATTAATAAGAAAAACACCAAGCTGGCCATCATCCAATTTTTCAGGGTGCTTGATCCTCTGTTCGCGTCAATCTACCTAAAAAATCCCCCCTTTAATCGGAGAGCCAGTAGCAAAATAATTGCTATGACTTTCCCTAATCTTATCAAGGTGTTGAAGTCTCTCCGATCAAAAAGAAAGTCCTGAAAGCAGAGCGATCCGTTTCAACCTCAGCCGAATACCGTAAGCGTCGTGGAAGCGATAATATAACTTACGCAATGAGTCCACGTCACTAGGAAATCCAGGCGAAGCTAGAGCTAATTTGATGCTGGTGTTGATGTGCCCCCCCACATACTGGGGGGTTGGTCATGGAGATAAGCAAGGAACAGCCGAAGAGCATTTAATATGGTGGGGTCCCTCAATCTAACCAGCAAATAACTCCTCACTAAACTTTTAATTGACTATTTAGGCACTTGTCTTTCTCGACACTCTGACAAACTTATTGTCAGGACTTTACTATGGAGGTTGTGAAACCCCTGATCCTAGCAGTCGTCAAGTGGCCGACCGGTACAAGGTTTGGAAGGAATGGACTAGAACCCAGAAGGCAGTCGTCAAATGGCTAACCTTGGGAGCTGGAGATGAGACTAAAGTCTACCGAACTGAGGGTTCGGTAGCGTATTTATACTACAAAGTGATGATCATGGCATGCTTAAGGTTCAAAATCGCTCCCGTTGATTGCTCGCGTTGTTTATATTTTGATAACAATTTCCAAGTTCAAGTTCAAACTTAGGACAGGGTGATATTTCTTTTATAGCTTATGCATTTTAGCAGATTACAATATTAAATGCTTCAATTTCAGAGGCTGTGGTACCTGATGATTTTAAAACGTATATGGTGATTCCCATTCCTAAAATTCGCAACACCAAGAAAGTGGAAGAGTTTAGACCAATTTATATGTTGACTTTAATTGAAAAACTATTATAGATGCATCTGCAGGACCAGTTATTAGAACATTTGAAAGGCAATGATATACTCATAGATACTCAGAGTGGGTTTAGGAACAAACATTCTTGTGAGTCTTCATTACAGCTAGTGATTTCAAAGTGGAAAGAGTTGATAGATAATGATAAGAATGTAGTGACTGTGTTCCTTGATTTTAAACGGGCATTTGAAACTGTCGATAGAAAAATACTGTTAATGAAGCTGGCGAAATAAAGGGTTGGGGGTAAAGCCTACAAATGGTTTGAAAGTTACCTGCTAGGAAGATATCAAGTAACAAAACTGAATAGAGTTGTATCTGAAAAAAAGTTAGTGGAATACGGAGTGCCCCAGGGTACTGTGTTAGGACCAATATTGTTCCTGATCTATATCAATGATATAAATGAATGTTTCTGTGAGAGTACTATATTGAATTTGTTTGCTGATGATACATGCATTTCTGTTAGTGATCAAAGGATTGATGTTGCTGTTAACAGAATATGTCAGGAATTAGAGAATGTTGAAGGGTGGCTTTTAAAGAATAAATTGCTTGTAAATATCAAAAAGACTAATGTTATGATACTAAATAATAAAGCGAATTAAAATGTTGCCAAATTAAAGTTGTTTGGTTATGAATTGGAATATATTCATGAATGTAAATATTTAGGTATAATTATTGATAGACATGTAAGTTTTAAAAGTCATGCTGACTATGTAGTAAAGAAGGTCAACAAAATAGTATATTATTTTATATGGAGGAAAAGTGATACTTTTCATGGCGCGCTCGTGTTTAACAGCCGAACGGAGTGAGGCTGGTAATAGAGAGCAAGCCATGAAAAGTAACTTTTCCTCCTAATAAAATATGCTGTTTTTTCTTCAAATGTCGACAAATTAATGCAAAAACATCTCTTTTTAATAGTAATAATATCTAATGATTATTAAAGATAAATGGGTTCGCAAGGCGGCTTAGACCACGGTCGTAGGTGGCCTTGCTTAGACCGGTGTCGGTGAATATAATGTGACATAAAGCTGTCAGTGGACACTGTCAACAATAATTATTTTTTTTAAGATTGCCCTCCGATTGCGTTTTAATTCCGTATTGATAAGCAGTTATTGAGTAAGTTCGATTAAATAATAACCAATTTGTTCCTAAATTAGTGATTTTTAGAAATGCAGTCACAAATTGAGTGATAAATACAAATTGTAGTTTAATAAATCTTGAGTTGTTGACGCTTATTTTGTTGTCTGTTTGTATTGTATCTATGTTGCTATGACAACACTTTTACCTCCGCCGGCGGAAAAGTGAAAAGTAAAGCTCCGGCGGAGGAAAAACGAAACTTCACGGCCGCCTACACAGTCGAGTAATGACGGATTTACTGACGTTTGAAGAAAAAATTTGTTTTTTAGAAGGATTTCTTACTCATTGTCAATGAGGTCACGTGTTACTGTATATAAAACAATAATTCATCCACATTTTAAGTGTTCTCCTACTATAATGTTATTTGTTAATCAAAGAGAAAAGGATAAATTACAGATACTTCAAAATACGGCTATGCGAATTATTTTAAGAGCAGATCGGTATACGAGTATTTCTTATATGCTAATAACCTTGCAATTTATGTCAATTAATCAAAGACTAGTTATGTTAAACATGCTATTTATTTTTAAGATTATCCATAAGTTGACTATATGTCTAGCAAACTTAAATTTGTAAACGAAATTCACTACTATAATACTAGATCATCATTTAATGTATAAGTTCCTACTGCTAAGAAGACAGGTACCCAAAATTCATTATTTTATAGGGGTCTAGTGGAATATAACAAAATTCCGTTGTACATTAGGTCAGTTAATAATATTCGACAGTTTAGAAGGTTAGTCGTGGGTTATGTGAAAGAAAACTACCATTGATATTGTAATCTTTATTGTTGTTATTTTAATGTTCTTCTTTTATTTATTTTATTTTTGTGTATTGTAGCAGATTGTTGCTAATAAACGTATTTCATTTTATTTCATTTACGGTAACACCCTTTGGCCAGAAATCTGAGTTAAGAATCTGCTCCTTTTTTCCAGCAGGTACGCCTATTTTGTATGAGTTGAAGATACGATTTTTTCTAGTCGTTAATAACTCGCATTCACATTCCACAGCTGCATTTTCTTTGACATAGTTTTTAATTCGTCAGAAGTTACTTGATGAAACAATCAATCAATCAATCAATCAATCAATAAATGCTTTATTGTCCAAGAATACAATTACTCCTATTGACAAAGCACACCATCAACTAATTAGCATTAGAGTATTAATAATATCGAAGTATAAAATATAAAAAGTAAAACATACTATAAAAGATTCAAATAGTCATGATATATACAAGCTAAAACCTTAAAAATGTTTAACACTAAATACAAAAAGCAGTCAAAAACATTGTTCAACAACATAAAAACAAACACATATTCAAAAGCTAAAACTTCTAAGCAGCACCTAAAATGCTAACATGAAATTATGGCGAGGTTGGATTGTCATATTCATTAAATTATAGTCCGATAAATGAAACCATATACAGGGTGTTTCCTGACCTCGGTAAAAAAATTAAACTGGTGAATCCTCACGTAATTTTAAGACGAAAATGTGGTATAAAATGTTTTCGAATGTCGCTTAGTTTTCAAAATACAGGGTGTTGCAAAAATTTTTTTTTGTGATTTTTTTTTATCACTAAATAATGAGAAGCGACATTCGAAGAATATTTGCACACCTTAATAAAGGGTTTGAGCACTTTATTTTGTATTCACGCAAAGCCTACTCGTTTATTTAAACAACAAAATGATGAGATTCTTGTGACGTGAACAAGAAAATAATTTTTTTCTCCGATTGACAGCAAATATTAATTTTGCAGACCCATATCAATCAGCAAAGTATTACTTTTTCTGTCCAGGCAGCAAAGTAAGTACTTTGCTGCCTAGGCAGCAAAGTGATTAGTCTCCATGGGAATAAAACGTCTGACATAAGTTGTCAAACTATAATTATTATGGACATATACATTTCCATAGCAACCAACCGTTCCAACAATTGCGATTTCTATCAAATTTTGTCTTAATTTATCACTACAGGAAAAATAAAAAGATTGTGGGAATTGTAATAATTTGCAAATATACAATATACATATATCATTATAAACAATCGGAGAAAAAATTATATGTTCAACTCGGCAGCAAAGTAGATTGACTGCCTTTTTTTTAACACCCTGTATTTTGATAATGAAGCGACATTCGAAAAAATTTTATACTACACTTCCGTGAGGTTTCACCAGTTTCGTTTTTTTACCGAGGTTAGGAAACACCCTGTATAGATATAACATTAAACATACAGAATACATCAGACATCCCAATCATAGATTGTCCTCAAAATACTATGAGACTGAACAATAGCCACTCTAAATGCTCTGAGGGAACGAATAGACTTTAAGGTGTTATAATTAAACATTTTCTTTGCGTTGTAAAATAATGATTTTTTTCTTCAAACGTCAGTAAATCCGTCATTACTCGACTGTGTAGGTGGCAGTGAAGTTTCGTTTTTCCTCCGCCGGAGCTTTACTTTTCACTTTTCCGCCGGCGGAGGTAAAAGTGTTGTCATAGCAACATAGATACAATACAAACAAACATCAAAATAAGCGTCAACAACTCAAGAGTTATTAAACTAAAATTTGTATTTATCACTCGATGTGTGACTGCATTTCTAAAAATCACTAATTTAGGAACAAATTGGTTATTATTTAATCGAACTTACTCAATAACTGCTTATCAATACGGAATTAAAACGTAATCGAAGACGCAATTTTAAAAATATAATTATTGTTGACAGTGTCCACTGACAGCTTCATGTTACATTACTATAGCAACAACCTGAGCCTATTCACCGACACCGCACCTGTCTAAGCCGCCTTGCGAACCCACTTATCTTTAATAATAATAATTATTACTATTAAAAAGAGATGTTTTTGCATTAATTTGTCGACATTTGAAGAAAAAACAGCATATTTTATTTGGAGGAAAAGTTACTTTTCATGGTTTGCTCTCTATTACCAGCCTCACTCCGTTCGGCTGTTAAACACGAGCGCGCCATGAAAAGTATTACTTTTCCTCCATATAAAATAATATACTATTGTATTTGTGTTGTGTATAAAATTGGTTGTTTGTGCCGTTTCTTATTGCACGGAATAAATTTATTTTTACATGGCAACATGGCATTTTATAAGCAGTAGTACTCGGCAAAAATTTCAGTTTAGAACCGATTTTATTTTTGGCCTATACGGAGTTATTCGGTGATCAAAAGAATAATTTGACAAATTATTACGGAACTCGGTAAAGTTTAATTTCAGTGACCTATAATTTATTCGGTAGTGTTACTCAACCCGGACCCATTTTACCTTCCTTTTCCTGACCCATACTTATCCCGAGTATAGCTGCACAGGAGAAGGAAAAGAAAAAACCAATTTATCGGTAAGTCCATTTTTGCTAATCTGAGTTACGCGGGAACATTGGTAAAGTAATGTTATTTACCTGTCTAGTGCTATATACATTCCTTGAATGATCATTTCCATTAAACTTTTACTGAATTAGGCACACTGATTCCAATATAAATATCGAAGTTAAAGTTAAGATTTTATGCCTAATACAGAGAGGTCTACATGAATCTCTAATTTTCGCCCCACATAAATACCGCAGTGCCCGTTTCTGCAAGACGAATGTGGGCTTAATGAGATACTGGCAAGTATTTCTCCAAAATGCTATACCAAATCTTAAATGGGACTCAATAAGTGAAAAATACATTGTCCTCACTGCACTAAAACCTAGTTCCCGTGACGCCACCCTAAGCGCATAGCAACCACTTGCGATCCTGCGATTTAACCTCAGAATATGCTCTTTGAATGACAATTTATCAAAAATCTCGTGTGCGGATTCTTTTCTATTAAACTATTGTCTATTGAGACCTCATCGATAGTGCAGTTGAAATGCAGAATATTAGTTTTGCCAATGTTAAAACATAAAAAGTTTGCATCACACCATTTCTTTACTCTATTAATGTCTTCTGTGACTATTTGGTGGAGTGACTCAATATTTTTAGAGTGTCACGCTATGGTAGTATCATCTGCGAATAAAACAAAATGACCCCGAATATCGATTGAGGTTACATCATTAATATACATTAGAAATAAAAGCGGTCCCAAAACAGACCCCTGTGGGACACCGCATTCCACTCTCATATTTCCCGACTCAGAATCATTTACCCTTACTCTCTGAGCTCTATTCGTGAGGTATGATTCAAACCATCTGAGAGCAATCCCCCGAAACCCGTAGATTTCAAGCTTTTGCAGCAATATACCGTAATTGACACAGTCAAAAGCTTTTGACAGAATATTGCCGCGGCTCTCTCTCCATCATTAATCTCATAGTAGAGCCTCTCCAAAAACGAAAATACAGCATCATCAGTATTTTTCTCAGCCTGAAAACCAAATTGATTGAGGTTCAAGATTTTATTTCTGTTCAAAAAAGATAACATCCTCTTTCTGACCAGCCTTTCCAGAATCTTTGAAAGTGTTACAATTAAGAATATTGGCCTAAATTTCGAAGGTGATTCAGTCATCAGACTTGGGTATAGGAATAACAATAGATAATTTCAAAGAATCCGGGAAATTCCCTCTAATAAAGGAATCATTTATTGCATCTACTAATGCAAGTACAGCAGTATCTGGTAAAAGTTGAACCACAGTAGGATGATCTCCCTTGTCAGAGTTAATGTTAAAGTCACCTGTCAAAATTATATTACAATTAGGACACAATTCGGCCAACAAAGTTTCCAGCCTCTTCAAAAAATCATTCACGCTACACTGGGGCGGTCTCTATAAACAAATAACATAAACATTCAATTTTTTTGCACAAACAGATAGACAATTCGAACTCCTCCACTATCAAATCATCAAACTTACAAAATTATACTGCTCTAAGAAGTATTTGTTTACTAAGATAAGCGTGCCTCCGTGCTGATAGCTTTTTCTATTAAAACAAGATACAACACAATAACCGAATATGTTAATGGGTTCCTGCGGCTTAGGCCAATGTTCAGTTAACAGTACGATAGCAGGATAATTACAGTTTTGTATTAAAACATCAAGTTCATTTACTTTGTTTCGCAAGGATTGAATACTTAACAACATGAACGACACATACATATAATTATTATCTAGCCTAAAAAATTGACATTTTCATCTTTTTGATCCCCGACAAGTACATGTGTATCGGAAGGTTCATCGGAGTTGTTGCTATTTGAAGATTTGTCAGAGGAGGTAGTATTTAATCTCAAAGAGTTATTACTATTATAATTTCTACCAGGACTTTTATCAGAGTTTTCTCCAATTAGATTAGGGATATTTTACTCTCTAGTCAGAATATTACCTTGCCCGTTTTCATTGGGACATTAATCAAATTTTAATATTTGTCAATGAATTATTAATCTGAAACAGATCAACGTTAAATTGATCTTGTAGAGGAGATACAATGTTAACCTGCCTTAAGTTGCAAACCGAAGTATGATTTTTAAAATTACACAAACATTCATACAAAATAACAGAAAGCTTGAAAAGACCTCATTTGTTTAAATATACACCATTCCTAATAAAATCCCCAGACCTAAATTTGAGATCAGTTTTTACAAAATCAATACGTGATGTAAAGAATTTAAGATTAGATACAGATCTGAGAATTTTTCATTCAAATATTTAGTAGTCCTGTTACGTTCAATTAACCCATTTATATCAACTGGTACAGTACTTATGATGAGGTTGGTGTGAAAACATTTATTAGTTAATTGCATAATATCATCTAGGCGAATGTCAAAATTATTCACTCCGGCCAGAACCACTACATAAATCCAATCTTGTATACTCCTTTATATGTAGCTCCACACCTGAGACTACTTTCTTAAATCTAGCAAATGGTTTACAAATTACCTGCAGCTTGTATATGTCCCATAAAGGTTCTTGTAATGGATTAAAGAGTCTTTTTCCAAAGTCATCAGTCAACAGGAGCACTTTGCCAACAAGATTTGGATTTATAGTAATCATTACCTCAGACGAACAGGAGTCTTGAACTGCCCTTTCCTGTGACTGTTGATTCTGGTTAATATCCAAGAACTGTTTGGTACTATTTATGATCTTTGATATCAGTGATGTTGCCACATCCTTGACTGCTATTAATGGTGTACCATTTTCTGTTTTATTGTTGTGGACATCCAATTCAATCCTTCAGCACAATTCAAATGATTTTCATCTTCCAGAATTCTGATAGATGCAACCATATCTCTGTTCATTTCATCACTCAACTTCCAGTTTACTCACGTTCGCAGTGTAAGACAGAATTACTTTATCCATAGTATTTTTCTGTTCTGTTAATTAATTTTTTTCACATTTTAGTTTTATAATTTCTTCTTTTCTTTTATTTACATCATCAACCAACTTTTTCTCGCTTTCATATACCTCATCTTCGAAATCTTGTGTGTTTCTTCTTTGCTTATTATATAAACACCTTCAAATGCATAATTTCTTTTTGTAAATGGGCAACTTCGTCTTGTAATTTCTCAATTATTTCCCGATCTTCAGCACCCATGTTTGTTCCATGTCCGTGTTTTGCTTTTTAAGCAAGTAAATGTGAAACAAACAACCAAGTCAAATGTGGAAGATTTGCAGCTTTTATCACTTTATCACTTATCAGCCTCCTTGCCTTCAATTGAACTGGGTCTAAGTTTAACATCATTTGATTTAGTTCTTCTGCCATTATATCTTCTGCCTTTAGGAAATTCGAAGCCGTCCTTGTCGATTTCTTTGTTAACATTTTTTGCTTGCTTATTTTCTTTACCGATTTGCAGATTAATTGCGGATGAACTGCGTTCGTTAGGTTGTGTTTCCGCCGCGAATCTGTAGCAACACATATAACACAAAATATCCGGATAATTTATTCTCTGTTGAAGCTGGTTACCAACACATTTAGCACAAACTTCACCAGAACTAATACAGTTTTTTGATATCTGATCATACTTCCAACAACAATAACACTGAATTACATTTATATGTATTCGACTATTTTGTATGATTTCCACCCAATATTGTTTTTTAATATTAATCTGTAGGCAATAGGATCAAAATTACTTGACATTTTTAAAATCAAGTCGGTATTAAACTTTTTTTAGAGTTTTTGATACATAAATGCAAATGAAAGAAAATTCATGATTTCTGGTTTTGGAAGAAAAGTAGGCACCAATGTGTTAATAGATAATATGCCAAAACAATATCAATAACGAGATATGACGGGTTTAGAAAAGTAAAACTAAGAAGCCTATTGGATAAAACGTAAAGCAAACTGTACACCTTATGGATTCTAATTAATGCCAATTAATAGCCTATCAATTGGTGATTTTTTTACTTCTGGTCTAACCTGAAGTAACAAAGCCCATACGCACAATAATTCATAAAAATTGTGAATTAGTATCATAATGTTAAATTTCTTACTTGGATTCTGACATGTCCTCTTCATCTTCATCACTTTTAATAACAACTTCCTCATGACTTATAACATCCGATTGAATCATATAGGCACCATTATAGTTTTTCTCATCGGAATTTCTATACAACAAAAAAATCCACTTTCAGAATATTAATGTACACTCGTGCGCATTGAAACTGGGACACCCCCACGATAGATCTTGTCATTTTTCGCAATTTTTGATAAATCAGACTTTTACCTGCTAATAGGGCATGTCGATATGACGTACATTCATTAGGTTATGTTTTATGACTTTGTATCCTTTGTCATCGCTTTTTCACAAAATTATTTTAACTATTATTCTTCTACAAAGAGTGAAAGTGTTCCAGCGAGTTTAGTGACCACAACCCTAAGCAATAATATCGTGAACGTGAAATATAAAATCAACAAAAGTCCCTATTGAATAACACAAAATTAAACTTGGTTTTTACGATTTATTAAAAAAAAAAAACGTTATCGCTAGATAGATAATGCGCATTCCCTGTAATAATACTATTAATATTTTATAGCAGAACCATTTTTTTCCAGAATCGCATGGATTCTTCTGGGCATGGAAGCCACTAAGTTTTGAGTATAATCCTCAGTCATTATGCTGTTCCAAACTTCCACGATTTTTGTCCATAATTCCTCCCTGTTTTCGGGTTTAAAATTTGACATTTTTTTTACTATCAGTCCCCAAACATTATCTATCGGATTAGCATCAGGACTCCTACTTGGCCAAGGTAACAAGTCAACCTGATTTGCTTCAATCCATTCTGTTGCTCGACGAGCAGTCTGGATGGGGCAGTTATCCTGCTGGAATACGAAGCCATTCGGATACGCAGCGCGGGCGTTTGGAAGCATGGCATTCTCTAAGATGTTCAAATATTGTTCAGTGTTGAACCTGTCGGCTACTCTTGTGCACAGCCCTGCTCAACCAGCTCCCATGCAACCCCAAACATTGACAGAAAATCTTGCGGACTTTTCAATTTTTTGAGTGTACATTTCTTCATATCTAGACCTCGGCGGCCTGTATACTCTTAAACAGGAGGCTCAAAACCCAGACGCGAATCAGTCAATTTGGTAACATCATAATACAAGTGTCATGCGCATACGCCCAATCGCCTGCGTTACCTGATATTCCTACGCGCAACAGCGAATCATTCCATTGCTCAAATCGAGTCTGGTTAAGATAAGGTAATGTCTTAATAATGTTCTTTTTCTTTGGAAAAACTTCAATCAATCGATTTGTTTTTTTATTTTCTTTCCAGAAAACTGAGGATCATTGAGATATTATCACTTATTTTGGTAAAAAATTGTCGATTTGTTGACAGCATTTCGAAAGCTTTTTAAAGATCGTGATCGAAACGCAATAAAAATGAAAATTCAAGGTTCATTCGAGCTATATGAAATCGTACTAAATTATAGCGATGCAGAACTATATGACTTTTTAGTAGGTAGCGCTTCGTGCAAACGATTATTCATGCAAATGCGTAGTGCCTTAAACGAGACGAAACTAACCCAAACCTAACCCAAGCTAACCGAAATTGTTTCTCATAGGTTTGCATGAAGAATGGCTTGCGCTTCGCGCCAGCCAATCTTCATGCAAGTGCGTAGTGCCTTAAAGGAGACGAAACTAACCCAAAGCTAGCCCAAACTAACCAAAGCTAACCCAAGCAAACCGAAATTTTTCTCCTAAGTTTGCATGAACTCATTCCTCATGAAAGTGCGTAGTGCCTAAAACGAGACGAAACTAACCCAAGCTAACCGAAACTAACCCTAGCGAACCCATGCTAACCCAAACTGGCAACCGGCGCAAGTTATTCTTCATGCAAGTGCGTAGTGCATAAAACGAGACGAAACTAACTCAAGCTAACCCAAACCAACCCAAGCTAACCGGAATTGTTTCTCATAGGTTTGCATTAAGAATGGCTTGCACTTCGTGCAAGCCATTCCTCATGCAACTGCGTAGTGCTTTAAACTAACCTAAGCTAACCCAAACTAACCTAAGCTAACCCAAACTAACCCAAGCTAACCG
>JAEQML010058630.1:0-29856 GCA_016904865.1 Pissodes strobi | reverse complement strand
TAACCTTTTGGGGATACCTAGTTCTACCATTGCGTCCCACAGCTTAAGTCTTAAAATACTGTGGTACGCTTGTCTGTTAAATTCCCAGCATTTTTCTAGCATTTGGCTTATTATAAATATCTGATCGACGGTAGATCTATTTTAACGAAATCCACATTGGTAGTCTCCTATGCCTGACCCTACGATGGGTTTAAAGCGTACCAACAGTATGTTTGCAAGAATCTTATATGATGTGCTCAGCAAGGATATCCCTCTATAGTTACTACATTTTGATCTATCCCCCTTTTTATGGATAGGAATGATGAGTCCTTCTTTCCACTCATCTGATATTTCCTCCTGATTTAATATAACGGTAAAAGTCTGTGTAGTGTGTCTCCTCCAAATTTAAGCAGCTATGCTGGTACGTTGTATTTGATCTTCTTGATAGCTTTGATTGTTTCTTCATATATAGGGTGTTGTGGGTCCTGCAGTTTGGTATTCGGTTGTAAAATAGTTATTTATGCAACAAGTGTGTAAAGTGAATCTTTTTTAATGAATGCGACAATGCGACTCATGCGACAATCCCATGAATAAAAAAGGGTACTTTACACATGAGTAGCATACAAAATTTTTTCTACTATCGAAAAATATATGAAAAAATAAAAATAATGTTATATTACTTTACGCACTAGTGCGTAAAATAAATTATTTTACGCACTGCCCTAAACGTCAAAAAATATGTCAGTAAACGTCAAAAAATATGTCAGCTTTACTTTACGCACTAGTGCGTAAAATACCTTACTTTACGCACTGCACATTAAAAAAGGCCTATTTTACGAATCTTAGAGAGTGCGTAAAGTGAGTATTTTACGCACGGTAGTAGGAAAACTTCATTTTGTTGATCTATGTTTGAGAGCTTGTCAAAGTAATGCTTCCACTCATCCACTAGTTCATTTTTGTTGGCGGTTATGGTACCATTCTCCTTCTTAAGTATGTTTTCCGTTTTAGGTCTGAAGCCTTTTTAATGTTTGAAATTTCTCTATAGAACCTCCTAGACCGGTTATGCTTGTTATCTCGTTCCCTTTCTTCCAGTTTTCGTTGCTCCTTCTGCCTCTTCTTTGTTCTCATTAGTTTGCTAGCGCTTTTTCTTAGTTCGGCATATTGTAGTATATTTTCCTCCGTTCTTCTTTGTAGCACACTTTGTCTTGCTCGGTTTCTTTTCTCCAAGTTCATCTTGCAATCTTCATCGAAGCATTCATTGTGTTTATTTTTGGGCTATTTTCCTTGTATATTATCAGCCGGTTTTATTATTGCCCTGTTGACGGATTGCCAGGTATTGTCTATGTCTTCGCTCATCTCTGCATGTTCTAATTATTGCTTTTCTAAGTACTGAATGTATATTTCTTTGATAGTTACCTCAGAGAGTTTGTCGGTTTTCCATTTTGTTTTTGGGGCCGTTATATTAGTCTTTAGCGTGGAAATTCCTGGGCTGACTATGGCTTTAACTAAGAAATGGTCCGTATCTGCGTTAAGGCCTCTTAGACTTCTCACTTCTAGCACATTGCTACCAAGTCTTGCATCAACAACTATGTGGTCAATCTGAATACTACATTGAAATATTTCAAAAACTCTCTTTTACTGAATCGTTTAACAGCGAAATTAAAAAGTTGAAAAAAGACAATATTATATACTTACAGCAGAAAATTCGGAAAAACAATATTGCGGTTTTTGAACTTGGGCTACAGAAATATATTGCATGAGAATGATTAATAAAACTAATGGCAATCCAGCTGATGGAAAGTGATATAAAGGACATATCATTATGAAATGAGAAACCTCCAGTTATTGCAGAATTTATATGATACTTAAGGAAAACCGTTATATTTCCTCATCTAAAGGGTCTTACAGATTCCAACATGTTCATTTCAAATAATATTTGTATCGATTGGCAAAATCCACTCTTTTATGTCAATGTCACGAGGGTAACGTGAAAATTCATTTATTACGCTCAAAGGCGTTGGCTAGTTGATATTAGTAAATATGTTTCATTTTAAAGTCTGCTGTTTTTAAACTAAAAGCAGCCAAAAGTATAATACAAATACAGGGTGCCAATTTGAAAAGTTTCAATGCGAATATCTCGCAAACTACAAGAGTTGAAGAAGCGCGGTTTGGCAGGAATGCTATACAGGAACTAGAACCATCATACTTTAGTCAAGGGGTAAGTCAGTCAAGTTAAATTTTTAAATAGCACCACCCCCTTTGTTACGCCTCAAATTACAGGTCTCATTGAATAGTATTTATTTGCATAACAATTTTTCGAAAGAAAAAAATATATTATATTACATTTTTTTCTAGATTTGGTTGTTTAAATTTGATCTGGAAAATGGTTCAAAATTGTATTGAAAAACACCTGGATTTCAAAAACATTTTGTGAACGGACTCTGTAGGTGATTATCGTATGTATATTTTTTTAGATGTAACTCAAGATGCTAAAGATAGTCATATTTGGCTTAATGGAAACCATCATGAGCCTGATGACGTATTGGATCATTGGAAAAAGTTTCTGCCTGTAAGCAAAGTCTCTGGCTGTGCAACCATCGAGGAATTTTAAAAAGCTGATTCCTTCTGTTTCTTTTATAAAACTTATGGTTTTGCTAGTAGTACATATAGGTACTTATGCCTTAGGGTTAGTCTTACATCATTATTATTTGTTTATTTTCATACTGATGTGATTATTTGTACCTTAATCACCAATATCACTATTATTTGTTTAATAACAGCAATATTTCATATCTTATATGTTTTAAATATATAAGGAAGTTTGTATGAATATATTTGATTTTTTTTAAGGTTCGTCTTCTCCCAAGGATATTATAGGAAGCTGTAACTGATTGTTATGGATATTTAAATTTAAATTTTTAATTAGATTTTAACCAATTCAAAGTTTTTACCTTTACACATCAGAATTTTATCATTTTAAAACCAACAATGGATTTATGTTAAGGGTTTCCACTATTCTGAGGCAAAAAAATAGCATAGTGCTTAAAATTTAAATATAAATTATTTTAAAATTAAAATTTTGACCATTTTAAGAATTTAATACGAACTACCCTTTTTTAAAACATCCTCAAGGAGTTTGCACCAAGATCGTACTCTTTCGTGCCAAGTCCGTCTGCGATAAAAAAAAATAATGCGTTCACTTGAGAACGCAAGATTTTAAAACAAGAATATATCATAATCATGATTTTAAATCGAACACTTACTGGTTTTATAGCAAATGCCCCTTATTTTAAGGCAACGATAACGGGCATTTTATTTTAAAACGCATAATCTTAAAAGAAACTCTTGATGAGTTTGAACAAAAATCATTATTAATTATGGCAAAGGACCCCGCACTCGACAAAGAGAGAATTTCGGAACCATATGATTTTCTTTAAATTTTAATATGTTGTAGGTATGGATAAGTACTTCACAAAAATGTATGTTAGAATATGAATGGAATATCGTATGGTTCCGAAATTCTCTCTTTGTCCGGTGCGGGGTCCTTTAAAGCTTCTGGCTGTAAGGTTATATGACTTTGGCCTAAAAAACATAGCATTTCCCTCAAGGTCTTAAAAATAAAAGAAAACAATGTATTTTATGACAAAATTAATAGTTCTTGCCTTAAATTTATATAACTTTGAGCTAAAGAAAGTTAGGCCTTTGCCCCAAAGTATTTTAAATAATGACCCCAAATATCCATGCATTTGGCGCCCTTGAGGCAAAGTTGAATTTCTACAAACCAACAAATGCTTTATATCTGTGTATTTGATGTTGACCAGCCATTTTCCGTTCAATCCGAGGTTCAAACACTTAGCGAGTTGAAAATGCATGAAGTCCCGAAAACTAATTCGGAACCGGAAACGTCAAAAGCCGAATATGATACATTCGCAATAAGAATCGATCTCTGCACGTTGCAGTTGATGGACACATCTCAAACACATTCACCATTAACGCGGGCGTGCCTGAGGGCGCAATACTTTCACCAACTTGGTTCCTCATCTATGTTAATGGCCTGCTGACCGAAGCCAATAATCTTGTTTACAGTTTTGCAGATGACAGTACCCTTGCCTCTTAACATAGATCAGAAAAACCTTTATCAGCGACTGAGACTTATCACCGCAATTAATCAAGATCTGGAGAAAGTTCCAACCTGGTGCGACAGATATTTTGTCCAATTCAATGCAACAAAAACCGAAGCAGCCACATTTACCAAGAAAGCCAATACTGCGGGTCCTGCCGTCATTATAGCAGGATCGCCCATTCCTTCATCCTCGTCAATCGGACTACTGGGTGTCTTGGTCAACAGAAATATGTCCTGGCATGCCCACGTTGCTAACATCGCAAAATCAGCCTGGAAGAAGCTTGGTGCGCTATTTCGCAACAAAAATCTGTATAAACCGCAGCTGCTGCTCTTGCTCTTCAGAGCGCAAATAAGACTGTGCTTAGAATATTGCTCACACATCTGGGGTGCCGCACCAAATCACATCCTAAAGCTGCTGGATTACATTCAGAAGAGAGGTATGCGTCTCGTTGGCTACTCGGGGTTGACCCGGGATCTGAATAGTCTGGAACAACGCAGATATATGGCCGAGATATCCCTATTTTACAGATATTTTCACGGCAGATGTTCCCACGATTTGGCATGCCTGGAACCGCCTTCAGCGACGCCTGTCAGACAGTCATGACAGACGGCAAGAGCAGGTGTGGTCTTGGTCGTACAACTGGAAACACCTAGAATATCGCTTCACAAGGACTTCTTTGTCTAGCACATCTGGTTCGCCCTAATTACAACCTACAGCTATTTAAGAATCGTGTCAATCAACATCTTTGCACACACACACCGCTCGTCGAGTGTCATAGGATCTCCTTTAAGCGTGTGTGTCACTGCCATAAAAAAAAATATTTAAATAAAAAATAACACGAAATATAGAAACAACTCCAATAGCAAATAAGAATTCATATAAACAGAAAAGGTGAAGTATTAACTACAGTTCACAAATCGTTGGCGCAGATATCCTTACTCATAACCGAACAAAATCTGTTCAGAAATAATTATTTTTTTTTTTATTAAAATTAAAAATATATTTATACTTTAACGAAATATCATTTCTGAAAGTAAATTCAAGAGATGTTTTAAATTTTTCGCTACTTACAAAAGTCTGAATTACCGAAATTTAACCATACTTCATTGTAATATTCAGCACATAAGTAGAAATTTCGATGAATTTTTGATTATTTCCACGGATTTGAGCATTGCTTTGATACGTTGTTCTTAGTGAGTATTCAGGAAATGGGGGTCTGTAAAATTTTTAAACTATAACATGTCTGAATGTCTCATATAGAAAGTCGGAACAACAAATACTATTTAGCGCTATTTATCGATCATCCGCTACATGTAATGATTTTGTCGATAATCTGAGACTGCTTTTCCAGTACAGGTATAGATATGCTACATCAAATTTTATTTTTTTTCACAGGAGTTATAAATATACAATCAAACAAAAAGAACTTAATTTGTCAAGCGGGTTAGGATTTAAGTCACTAATTATTGCCCCTACCCGAATACAAAGAGATTCAAAGTCTTGCATTGATGACAGATTTATTAGGAGCCGTAAATATGTTAATATGGATTCTTTTACTGTACACTCAGATATTACGGATCACTTTCCAATTGTCGCTATTTTGGAAATAGGCAAGATAAATAATCCTAAAACCTAGCACTTGGGCAACTTATACCGTGGGGCTAGGACCAAAGCGACCTTATATATACATTTTCAATAAAACTTAGGTGAAGAAGTAGGTATA
Source organism: Pissodes strobi (assembly GCA_016904865.1). Lineage (NCBI taxonomy): Eukaryota > Metazoa > Arthropoda > Insecta > Coleoptera > Curculionidae > Pissodes > Pissodes strobi. The sequence goes on along the minus strand of JAEQML010058630.1, from coordinate 24,030 downwards.
AATTTGTCTCACAAACATGACTCCTCCACAACAATCTAGAACATTATCTAAAACAAAAGGTTAGGCAACGCTCTATTTTTAAGGCAGTAAGTGGTTAATTCTTTTTTTTTTGCGGTCAGTTTTTTCAAAATTGCCACTTTCTACATGGGATGTTAGCTAAAGTGGCTAACATAGCTAAAGTGGCTATCATGGGAGATAATCGAGCAAGAGATTATCGTTCAGAGATGTCCCTGAAAAATTCTCGCTCAAAATTAAATATGCCTGGCATGTGTCCCAATCACGTCTGGCGGAATTGCAGACTTTCCTCTTTCAAAATCTGAGTACATAAAAATAGATTAATTACCAGCACCTTCCCGGCTCTTTTAAATTAATCATTAAATTAATATAATTATTGTGTTCAACTAAGGCTCATCCACACCGTGCCCAATTTATGATACAAACATTTTTTCATAAATCACCAGTCCTCTTCTTGCTATGACACCCCAATCAAGACCTAAAACACCTGGGTATTTTTTTTGCAATTTCAGTATTATGAAATTAGATGGAATATTCGCAAATATTAAGCTACCACTTTCTCCAGACAGAGGTCGTTTTGCAAGTTTCAATAATACTTAGTTGCTATTTGAAGAACAATATCATCTTATCGAGCAGCTTCAGATTTCTGTTTGTATGCCATATAGTAATTAAAAATAATAATTTATATTAATTTGAAATCGGAAAGCAATACTACCTTAAAATATAATTGTGGAGTAGGCATATGATATTTAAATTTATCACTACATATGAGAACTTACTACGATGTGAGGTAGCTACGAAGGCCTTGGATAAAGTTTTCAGTTCCCATAATGTGTTCTACCATTCGGAAAATACTTCCACCTAAAATATTAAATATTAAATAAAAAATAGTGATATAATTAAGCATAGGGCATGTATTGGTCCCTTGAGCAAAATAACTTTAACACATGCATCGTAGCAATATTAGCGTCAAAAAATTAATCATACATTAATTTTTACAGGTCGCTCTTTATTTATAAAATTGCATTTGCTTACCTTTCAAGTAAGAAACCTGGCTGAATCTTGACATGACTTGGGCATCACTATTGGCTGGCGCTTGTAAAGCCTGGGAAGTTTCCAGAGAATCTGTTTCGAGTACTCTGTGAAGAACTCGAACAACAAACTGTTTATCTAATTCCCATTCAGGAAAAACCTACAAGTAAATGTGCCAGTTCTTTATTCCGCTAACCCAATAAGTGAAATTACCACATTACTGTGTCAAAATGGGCAGTCCAGTAGTCCTTTTAAAAAGAATAATTAAATAAAAATAATTAAATTTATATCTCTAGGTTTCTCACAAGGTTGCGTATTGAGGAAATGCCCACCTTGCTTAGAACCGTCAATAACTGCATTTTAGTATATCAGTTTTGAACATTAACAACATTAATATGTAATTAATTACTTAGATAATTTTACTCACATCGTGTGTAGTGAAATACTCAAAATAAGTGGCAAATCCTTCATTCAAAAATGTTTCCGACCACCATTCCATAGTTACCAAATTTCCCCACCATTGATGAGCGAATTCATGAGAAACAATGGTAGCAATGTTTTGTTGGTCCCCGTTAGTTGATTCTACTGAGTCCCACAACAAATATTGTTCTCTGAAATAATAATTCACATAAATATCATATTGTTACGTTTTTCCCGTGGGTTCTTAACAAAATTAAAACTATTAAAATTAAACTACTCTTATAACTTTACAACTAATATCTATTCAACACTCAATGATTAACTGAACTGAACTGACTAACATTCGCCTTAGGTCTGCTTATATATAATCTCAAATCGATCACGAATATTCGGGAAGTATTCCGAGGCCACTCTATATGATCTCGACGAGGCCATCGAGATAATTCCAGTCCAGCGATCCTGAAACTTCGCGACCGGCCGGGCGATGAGTCATACAGACAAAGAAGCGAGGGGCACGGCGCGGCGGCGGTGGCTAGTTCTATAGGGTAGCACAAAAACGTTCGGATGGTTGTTAGTCGTGACATTGCCTCCCTCTTAAACCTGATCGTCCCGATCAGATACTGCATGTCCGTGGTATGCTTTCAGTCTGTCGAGGTGAACAACTTTCAGTTTGCTTCTGGGACTACGCTGAATTCTATACACAATGTCATTAATTCTTTTGATGACTGTATAGGGTCCTTCCCATACTGGCGTTATCTTGGGAGATCTTCCTTTCTTCCTTTGTGGATTATATAACCAGACTTTATCGTTCATCTGAAATCCCATAGAATTAGCTTTGAGATCATATCGTGTCTTCATTCGGTCGCTGGCTTTCTCCGTGTTTTCTCTGACTAATTCATGGACGTATAGTAACTTTTCCTTAAGGGAGTCTGCGTAGTCTTGAATTTCCATATCCTGGTTGTCTGGTGTTCCGAATAATAGGTCACAGGGTAAACGGAGTTCTCTTCCAAATAAAACCATGGCTGGTGTTAACCCTGTCGTGTCATGGACTGCTGATCTATAGGCCATTAAAAATAGTGGTATGTGTTGGTCCCAATCCTTCTGATGTTCATCTACGACTTTTGACAAATGTTCTTCAATGGTCTTGTTAAACCTCTCAACCATGCCATCTGATTGTGGATGTAAGGCGGTAGTCCGTGTTTTATGGATGTTGAGTAATTCACAGACTTTCTGGAAAACCTTGGATTCGAAGTTGCGTCCTTGATCTGAATGCAGCTCTAACGGAACACCAAATCTGCTGAATAGGTTATTCACAAGGACCTCTGCTATGATAACAGCTTCTTGATTGGGAATTGCAAAGACTTCAGGCCATTTACTGAAGTAGTCAATTGCCACTAAAATGTACTTGTTACCATTATTTGTTTCTGGAAAAGGGCCAGCTACGTCAATGGCGATACGTTCAAACGGTAGGCCCACATTATACTGTTGCATTTTGCCCCTAGATCTTGTTTTGGGTCCTTGGCTTGCGGCACAGATTGAGCACTGCCGACACCACGATTTCACATCCTGGCAGTAGTTGACCCAGTAAAATCTGTCGCGAATCTTGTCAATCGTTTTGTTCACTCCGAGATGAGCACCAGACTTTCCATTATGAACTTCTTCCAGAACTTCCGATATCTTCCTCCTTGGTACCACTAACTGTGTCTTCACTACTTTGCCATCGGCGCTTTCCCAGGCTCGTTTAAGAAGTCCATTTTCCACCACCAGGGAGTCCCACTGAGCCCACAGAGTTTTAAAAGCAAGTCCTTTAGTTGATATCTCGCTCCAGCTTGGTCTTGGTTGCTGTTCTTCTTTGGCTCTTAGCAATAGTGCTATTTCACTATCTTCAAGCTGACTCTTTTTAAGTTGCTCGGTGGTCCACTGCTGATCAACCTCAAATTTCGTTAGCCTAATCGGAGTAATTCCTTCTCGTTGATCTACTCTTTGGCAATGCTTACAATTATCCGCGCATGGTCTTCTGGATAAAGCATCTGCATTATTATGCAATCTCCCTGCTCTGTGCTTAACCTTAAAGTTATATTGTTGTAACTTTTCAAGCCACCTGGCTACCTGTCCTTCAGGTTGTTTCATATCCAAAAGCCATTTAAGTGCTGCATGATCAGTCCTTATCAGAAATTCTTGCCCATATAGATATTGATGGAAATGCTCAACAGACCGTACTATTGCCAAAAGCTCTTTTCGGGTTACACAGTAGTTACGTTCAGGTTTCGAAAGTGTTCGGCTGTAGTATTCGATAACCCGTTCTTCTCCTGCTTGTACTTGAGATAAAACTGCTCCGATGCCGGTGTTGCTGGCGTCTGTGTCCAATACAAATTTACCCTTTTGTTCCGGATATCCCAATATTGGACTAGAGCATAGAGCCGCTTTTAATTTCCTGAATGCAGAATCACAGTTATGATCCCAGTAATAATTTGCTCGTTCTTCAGTGAGCTTATGTAAAGGTGCAGCTATATTTGCAAATCCTTCGACAAATCTTCCATAATAAGTACATAAACCAAGGAAGCTCCGCAGTTCGTGTTTGTCGCGAGGACGAGGCCAGTCTTTGATTGCTGTTATCTTTCGTTGATCAGTTTGGATTCCCTCTGATGACACGACGTGTCCGAGAAATTCAACTTTTTGTTGGAAGAGAAAACATTTCTTTGGATTCAGTAAGAGCTGAGCATTCTTGATCCTAGTAAAAACTTCATGCAGGTTTTGTAGGTGCTCTTGGAAAGTTTTTCCCATTACCATTATAACATCAAGATAGACCAGGCATGTCTTCCAAGTGAGGCCTCGTAGAACAACTTCCATAAGACGCTCAAAAGTAGCGGGGGCATTGCATAGTCCGAAGGGCATAACTTTAAACTGATATAAACCACTTCCGGTAGAGAAGGCAGTCTTTTCCTTATCCTGTTCGTCAATGCCTACTTGCCAGTATCCGCTCTTTAGATCGAGTGTTGAGAACCAATGAGATCCTGCTAGTGTCGTCAACGTGTCGTCAATTCTGGGAAGTGGATAGCTGTCCTTCTTGGTGACGTCATTGAGCCTTCTATAGTCCACGCAGAATCTGGTAGTCCCATCCTTCTTGGTGACTAAGACAACAGGAGATGACCATGGACTTGATGACTCTTCAATAATTCCATCTTCAAGCATTTTATCCACTAATGTGGTAACCTCTTGCTGCTTCGTCACTGGTAACCTCCGAGGATGCTGCCGTATGGGGTGAGCACTCCCAGTGTCGATTTTATGTTTTATGATGTTCGTTCTTCCAGTATTGCCATTTTTCTTTTCAAAGGCTGTACTCTGCTCTTTGATAAATTGTGTAGCTCTCTTCAGTTCTTCAGAAGACAGATGTTGCCACGACTTCTGGAAATGTTCTAGGACTTCCTTAGGTGATGTTGAGGGTGTTACTTCTGACTGCGTTTCGCAACTGGTTACCCACTGCACCGGCTCGCAAGTGGCTATTACATCTCCTTTATTGATTTTGATCGAATTGGATGAAATATTTGCTATCCTTATCGGTATTTCGCCGTGGGTTTTGACTAGAGCTTTGCCTACGAGGTGTTTGCAAGGCAAATCGTAGTGTTGGATAAGTCCGATGCAGCCTCCAAAATCCTTCTCCAATTTCCCAAAAATTATCTGCTCGGTATTTCCGCTTATTCTGACAGTACATGCCGCCACTACTTTAGTCGGTGTGCCATCGTCTGTTTTGTTAAGGATGAACTCTTCGGTGCCAAACTTCAGAAGATTAAGCTTGTTGTCAAAAGAGAATCCATGTTGACCGATGAGATCCATCCCTAAAATAAATTCGTCCTCAATGTCGGCGACTAACACTGTGTGGTGTAGTTTAATTCGTCCCAGTTGAAGTTCGATATCCATTTCCCCAAGTACTTCAGCTGTCTCACCGGTGACTGTACGTAAAACTACATTATTTGATATGGGTAGATCTTCTACTCTATTCACTCTGTTGGACCTTATCAAAGATACCGCCGCACCAGTGTCAACAGTAATTGTTATGGCTCTTCCGTTAATCTTTCCTGTAATGGTTAGACTGTCGGCGGCTTTTCCTAGGCTTTTTATGGAGACAATCCTGGGGGCTTTATCTTCTTTAGCCAACACCCGCCCCGCAATGTTGATTAATTGAAGTTTTCCTGATTTAATTTGGGGGCCCTAGCGTCTCTGGATGGAGATCTAGACCGTAGTTGTACTCGGCAGTCTCTTTTGAAATGCCCAGTCCTGCCACATCTATAGCACTGATTTGATGTATTTCGGTTACGTGGCCTATCTTCCATTGGCTCCCGGAATCTCGCCGTGGCCTGAAGAACTTCCGTTAATTTCTTCAAAATTTCACCCATCTCATTTAATTCACAGCAGTTTGTCGGCTTTTCTTCCTGGATGGATACGGCCCTGATTTTTGGCTTGGAGATGTTACAGGCCGCCTCGATTTCTAGCGCTCGACCCAAAGCTTCACTGCTGTTATCAAATTTGGCTAGGCGAAGCATTTTCTGAGTTTCTGGATCTCTGATACCATCCACGAAATATTGGGCAGCAAGTTCCTCTTGAAATTCCTCTGTCGCTCCCGGGTAGGCCAATTGAATGAGACGTCTAATGTCTGCCTCAAATTCTTGCAGGTTTTCACCAGGCTTCTGATGCCGAGACTTTACTTGTGCCTGATACAGTTGTCTTCGGTGTTGGTCTCCAAATCGTCTCTCCAGGACAGCTACAAGTATGTCATATTTCCCTTGTTGGCTGATGGGAATGGTCTGCAGTTATTCCAGGGCAGATCCACGAAGCGCTAAGTGATGTAGCCATTTCTTCATTATTCCAACCGTTGGCAACAGCAGCGGCTTCAAATTGTCTTTTGTACATTGTCCAGGATGTTTGACCGTCGTACGTTGGAGGTTTGATGTTTTGTCCTGAGGCGAATGCCCTCTCGGTGGGTGCTTGTTGTTTTAGTCTGGTAAATTCTGCTTGTAGATTCTTCACTTCTTTCTGTACGTCTCCTACTTCTTTTTGTACATTTCCAACTTCTTTTTGAGTATTGTTTACTTCTTTCTCAAATTTCTCATTTTGTCCGTCCAATATTTTCTGTAATTTTCCTTGCTCGCCTACAATTACATCCAGCATCCATTTCTGAAGCTGGTCCTGCTCTGCTTGTCTTTTCTCTTCCTGATCTTGTAAAATTTTCTGAAGCCGGTCCTGTTCTGCTTGTCTTTTCTCTTCCTGGTCTTGCAAAATTTTCTGAAGCCGGTCCTGTTCTGCTTGCCTTTTACGTTCATCCTCATCCCGATCCGCTTGCCTTCTACGTTCATCCTCTTCCCGATCCGCTTGCCTTCTACGTTCATCCTCTTCCCGATCCGCTTGCTTTTTATCTTCTTGACCTTGAAAAATTTTCTGAAGCCGGTCCTGTTCTGCTTGCCTTTTACGTTCATCCTCTTCCCGATCCGCTTGCCTTCTACGTTCCTCCTCCTCCCGATCCGCTCGCCTCTCAGCATTTAAATTATCCATGAAATCGGCCAACATTTTATTTATTTGCTCCATTTCTGCTGTTTGTTGCCTTGTATTGACCATAGAATGTTATAAAACTTTACCAGAATCCAGCAATCAAACGGTCTCGTTGACGTACTTGTACTTCTTCTTTGAAAAATACTTCGCAAGTCCGGTCCCTTCACAATCCGACTTCTGACACCAATTGTTACGTTTTTCCCGTGGGTTCTTAACAAAATTACAACTTGACTATTTTCAACTAATACTCTCTTTATTCACTATCACTGTATACAATTTAACACTTTAAACTACTCTTATAACTTTACAACTAATATCTATTCAACACTCAATGATTAACTGAACTGAACTGACTAACATTCGCCTTAGGTCTGCTTATATATAATCTCAAATCTATCACGAATATTCGGGAAGTATTCCGAGGCCACTCTATATGATCTCGACGAGGCCATCGAGATAATTCCAGTCCAGCGATCCTGAAACTTCGCGACCGGCCGGGCGATGAGTCATACAGACAAAGAAGCGAGGGGCACGGCGCGGCGGCGGTGGCTAGTTCTATAGGGTAGCACAAAAACGTTCGGATGGTTGTTAGTCGTGACAATATCAAATGCATTTCTAATGATGAAAGTATGTTTTTGAGCTTACTGTCTCTAAGCACACATATGTTTTTAGGTTCTGTATATATTTTTTGCGATTTAAATTGTTCTTGATATTTTCCTATAATATTTAGACATTTTTATGAATCTAAAGTGAATAAAAAAAATCGCATTTTCAGTTGCAGCTTGTCCTAGATATACATGAAATGCATATGTGCTTCACACCACAAAGCATTTCGCCAACCAATCATTCTTCAGATTTGAGGGATATAAAATATAACATGGCATGGTATGTTATGAGAGATGGGTTGCTTGGCAAGATTTCCCCTTCAACACGTCGACCACAATAAAATTGATCTTTTGTGTATACCCTCTACCTATATTACACGAAAATTCCTATCTCTTTCGTAAACCTCAGAATAATTCAGCCTCTGTAGTTCTTCAGGTGCCACAAGAGCATTTTTGAGATGCCTCAACCTTTGACGAGTCAGTGCCCGACATTCGCAGAGTAGGTGCTCTGACGTTTCAGCCATCGTTTGGCCAAATCTGCATTGTTCGTCAGTGGTCTTCCCCATTTTCTTGAGATAGTACCTCCAGGAGTCATGTCCAGTGAGAAGGAGTAGTTTTATCTTATTTTTTGTAGCTTCAGAAGCTTTTTTTTATGCACTTAGGCGAGTGAGAGATGAGCCTTTTGGCCTGTCTCTGCCCAGGTGCATTGGCCCAATATGTCTTTCTCCACCTTTTTCCACGATTCCTGAGTTCATTCATTACGTGCCCTGTAGTGACGCCACAGAATGGTTCAGGTCCGCAAAAGGCAGTCTGTCCATCATTCCGTGCGAGCTGGTCAGCGGCTTTGTTGTTTTCCACACTCTCGTGCCCTGGTACCCACATTAGGGTGAGTCTGTTTCTGTTTGCCAGTTGATCTGCAGCCATCCGACAATCCCACACTAGCCGGGATTTGATTCTGCTTGATGCTAGCCCTTTTAAGGCTGTGTCTGAGTGACCTTATGCGCACTGGCCCTGGCTTTCTTTTCTATGCATATGTGCAGCGGAATGAGGTCAAATAGGGTTTCCAGAGCTGCTGTGGGGCACGTTTTCATAGCCCCTGTTATACCCAGACAGGCAAGCCTTTGTACTATTGTTAGCCATCGCTGTGTTGTTATTTCCTTTGTTTTTACCCACCACACTATAAGCAGGCGTAGGTTATAATAGGCATTGTTGTAAATGTTATAGGACCATCAGATAATAGAGGATTTTTCATCAAATAGTCATCGCCAGGCCCAGAGCGCTGCGTTGTTTTTTGACAGTTCTTTCCAGGTGTGGGTTCCAAGTTATTTGCGTGTCAAGAACGATGCCAAGATACTTAACCTCTTTTGAAAGCCCTACCGTTATCCCTCCTAAAGTGGATGCTTTAAGGTTCAGCTTCCTTTTTTCATGAATGGGATCACTACAGTTTTGCTTGGGTTGACATTTAGTCTTTCCTATGTGGATCATCAAATTAAAAATTAAAACCCCTTCTTTTAAGATCATACATTTTATATATGATTTTTATCCTTAGTGATTATTGATACACCCTATATATAAATATAGACGACCCAAAAACTGAACCATAAAGCATCATTGTCTAAAACACAAGAATTTAAACGTGTAATACTTAATAACTTTTATGTCTCATATCTTGTACCTTATTATGACCAGCTTTGCTAGAAATTCGACCAGTGTGCACCGTGTCAAAAGTCGCCTGCCAATATTCTGCTAGTTTTGCGCCGGGAAGGAGACACACCGGATGACGTGCCGCCGGTGAATAGTGAACTTTCTTATCGTATAGTTAATGTTCGGTGGTTACACCAATAAAAGGCAAATGAGATAGCAAGTCTGGTTTTAGTGGTCGCGCATCTTGTTTAAGTCAGACATCAATGTTCTCATTACGTCTCAATAATGTCTGGTTTATAACAAATAAGTAATTGTAAGCATAATGTTATCTAACAGTCTTCTTAAGATCTTAATAAAAGCGCAGCTTATTTAGCATTTAATCCGAGGGGTTCCTGCAACACATACGTCACTTAACTATGTCTCGTTGAGCAATCTGACACATTTATACGTGTTTTCGTTACCTACCTATAAGTTACCAGCCCCCAGTTTTCCATCGCTCCAGCAGCAAAATCAGGAATAGCAACTTGATCCATTTTTGGGAATCCCATTGTGCTATAACTGAAACAAACAAAAAATGTTTTCTATATTATGTTTAAAAAAAAACTAATCACATTGAATAGATGAAATGCTTTCTGTAATGGTTAATCTGATTTAGTAAGAAAGGTACGATTTGAGCAATACTTCATATATCTCTCAAGTCCCTCACCTTTACCGGCTCATAGCTTCTCTCAGCTATGAGTCGAATTTATTTTCTAAAGCGCATATAACAATAATACAACGAATTCCAGAATCCGTTTTGATTAATGATACAAAACTGATTGAAGGTGTAAAGGTTGCTCCGACAAGGATATAGCCTACAATGCTTAATGACTACTACTGTAATATTGCAGTTGAGTTGTCTAGAAATATTAGTAGTCAGGTTCATTTTTCCCAGTTTTTGAGGGCAGTGTATGTGCAGGATACCTTTTTCTTGGCTACGACCAATTCTGCAGAACTTTATGATTTATTTCGTGATATCACAAATAGAAATGCATCGGGATGGGACAGCATGTCAATTAATATATTTTCAGAGTTATCAGTGATGCCTACAAGGGGACTAGTTGATGCTATTAATTATTTTTTGTCAAACTATTTCCCTGAATCCTTGAGGAAGGCCATAGTGATTTTTATAGATAAAGGTGACTTCCGTTTTATCTCTCCTATCCTAAGGTCAACATTATTGAAAAGTTGGTCAAAGTAAAGATCCTAAACAAAAATAAAACCTTATGTGCAAATCAATTTGGCTTTCAGCAGGATAAGGGTACTAGTGAGCCATATTTTAATTTCTGAAGAAGTTCTATACAGCTTAATAGGGGACGAGTGGTTGGCAGTGTTCGGTGATACTGACAAAGGTTTTTGACTACATTGATTATGGAATACTGTTGCAGAAGTTGGAAACTTATAGATTTAGAGGAATTTTTGCTTCAATGGTTTAGGTCTTACTTTTCGGAAAGAGAACAGCAAGTCTCGCTTGGGTAAAACATGGAACGTATTTTGGGAACACTGGTGTACAGGGTGGCTCCAATTAGAGTCTATGTATGGGGATCCGTAAGAGATAAAGTGTCAGTCAAATTAGGGCAAAAGTACGGATTTAGGTGCCTAACAATATGCCGTTTAAAACGTTTTAAAATTCTGAGATATCCGGAAAAAAACAAAATTTTGAAAAATCATTATTTTTTTTCCTCGGCATATTTAAAAACGGAATTCAAATTAAATTGCACTTTTGCATTGCCACTTTCTTCGCTCTATCCAATCCAGTTTGGAATCGGACGTTTCGTCTTCAAGGGGTCATCATCAACTTTCATTTTTGAAATACGAAGCTTAATTTTTTATACAATTTTTCAGATGATTATTATTATTAGTATGAATATGTGTTTTTATTTTTTTAATTCCTCATTTTTACTCTTTAATTATTTTCTTTTTTTGAAATTAAAATGGCGTAATTTTGAATAGTTTAAGTTAGTTTTGAAATTTTTATCTTCTATAAAATTATTTTATTTTGTTTTTGTTAAGTGGAGAATTGTAACTTTTATTTTTTATAAAAATATAAAATAGTAAAATTAAATAAGCAGTTTCATTTATTTTTTACCTCAAAGCAAAATAAATAATTTAAAAAAATAATAATAAAAACAAATTTAAAACACATATTCATATGAATAGCGCCAATATTATCTGAAAAGCGATTAAAAATTTAAGTTCGTATTAGAAAAAAGAAAATTGATGGTGACGCCCTGGAAAGGAAACGTCAAATTCTATGCTGAATACCACCATTGGATAGAGCGGAAAAAGTGGCAATGCAAAATGCAATTCAATTTGAAATCCGTTTCGAAATAACCCCAGGAAGAAAATTAATCGATTTTTCGATATTTCGTTTTTTCCCGTATATCTCTGGAAATACTAGGAATTTTAAAACTTTCTAAACGGCATATTGTTAGGCACCTAGAATCGGAATTTTGCCCTAATCTGACGGTCACTGTATCTCTTACGGTTTTCGAGTTCCCCATACATAGACTCGAATTCGAGCCATGCACCCTGTACTTCAGGGATCAATGTTACGATCCATGTTGTTTCTTTTACAGATTAATGATATTTTTCTTTTACCTACCAGAAGCAAATTGACCCTTTTTGCGGATGATACTATTATCCTCTGGGCTGCTAGTTATTTTTTACACAATGATTAGAATTTAATTCCTGACAATTTGTAGGTCAAATTTTGTCTTAAAATAAATTATGACGTTTAAATTTTAAAAACAAAAACGCAAATTTAAAGGAATGCTATCCTGACCTTCTCTAATGCTAAACAGTTGTCTTGAAAGATGATTTTTAGAAAGTACTTGAACTTCTCAGCAAATTATTAAAGCCTTTGTAAAATGCTTCAAGCCCTTTTAAAAGAAATTATCAAATTGATTGCGTTTTAATTTACTTCGTAATTTCAATATATAGTTTCAATTACACTAATATCATTATTATTTTAGCTTTGTAATCAGTGCTTCAAGAATGCTTCAAGCGCTGCATTGATCAACTCTCTTTCAATTTAAATTAAAAAGAGAAAATGACTTACGCATAGTCCGTAAAATTATTCAAGCTCCTTAATAGTGGTACCCCAGATTCCACAGCAAAAGCTCTAGTTGCATTAGTTTCAGCTGAAGAACAAATTCTATAGGGAACTGCATTCAGCTCGATATTTTCTCCCTGGGTGCAAGTAAAATCTGATACTATGAATGCCACCAGGTAAGTAGACATAATGCCAGTGCTTGGAAAGTAGGTAGTTGTTAAGTTCCTAAAAATAGTATAGTTTACTTTTAAAACCTCTAATAATAATGTTAATCATCATCATATAGACGCATATTTTGCTCAATATTTGATACAGCAATTATTTAGAAAATAGATGTTTTTCTCAGCACGTTGAAAATTATTTTTTTAATAAACAAAATGACTGTTTTTGGACGGACTTTCTTACATGTCTAATCGACAATTTAAATCAAATTGAAATAAATATAAAATCAAATTTATAAAACGCACTAAATGCGTTACATTAGGAACAAGAAATGAATAGAAATTGGTAAAAATTATTTAGACAGAGTATTTACCCAAAAAAATTAACCGGAAAAGTATAAATCTAAATTTTATAAATTATTATCATTTATTATTTCCTAGATGAATCGATCGAAGCCTCTTCTCTCAGTCAGTTTAAGTCGAAAGGTAGGCTCTTTTAAATTTTACTTTATAAGCTGTTTCTTTTAGAAAAAAATAAATTGATGGCATTAAAATTAAATCAAATTTAAATGACAAACATTAATAATAAATCAAATTGGTAAACAAACTAAAGACGTTAGGGTCAAGAAATGTTTAACCATTGGCAAAAATTATTAAGCGACAAAAATCAACAGCAAAATTATAATTCTGATTTTGAAAAATTATTATATTTTATTATTTATTCGATGGATCGATCGAACCCATATCTCGAAGCCAGTTTAAATCCAAAAGTAGGTAGGTCTTTAGTAATTTTATTTTATAAGCGGTTTCTTTATGAAGAAAATAAATTGATGACAGTAAAGTTGGAAAACAAGCTAAAGGCGTTACATTAGCATCAAGAAATGTTTAGCGCTTGTAAAACTTATTAAGAGGCAAAAATTTATTGCAAAAATATAATTCTGAATTTTATAAATTATTATCTTTTATTATTTCTTCGATGGATGATCGATCGAACCCTCTTCTCCAATCCAGTTTAAATAAAAAGGTAGGCCTTTCTTGATTTTAGTTAATAACCTGTTTCTTTTTAAAATTAGTTAAGTAATCACATTAAAATTAAATGAAATAAAATGCACAACATTAATATTAAATCCAATTGAAAACCTACTAAAGGCGTTACATTAGGATCAAGAAATGCTAAGCAATTGGTAAAAATTTTAGCGACAAAAATCAATTGCAAAAATATAATTCTGAATTTTATAAATTATTATCTTTTATTATTTCTTCGATGGATCCAGCGAACCCCCTTCTTTAAGCCAGGTTAAATCCAAAGTTGGGCCTTTCGTACTTTTGCTTTATAAGCTGTTTCTTTTAGAAAAAACTAAAGGATGGCATTAAAATTAAATCTAATTAAAATGGAAAATATTAATATTAAATCAAATTGGAAAACAAACTAAAGGCGTTACATTAAGATAAAGAAATATTAAGCAGTTGATTAAAATCATTAAGCGATAATAATCAATTGCAAAAATATAATTCTGAATTTTATAAATTATTATCTTTTATTATTTCTTCGATGGATCAATCGAGCCAGTTTAAAACCAAAGGTAGGCCTCTCTTAATTTTACTTTATAAACTGTTTCTTTTAGAGAAAATAAATTGATGATAGTAAACTTAAATCAAATTAAAATGGAAAATATTAATATCTAATCAAATTGGAAAACGATCAAGAAATATTTAGCAATTGTCAAAAATTATTAAACGGCAAAAGTAAATTGCAAAAATATAATTTTGAATTTTATAGATTATAATATTTTATTATTTCTCGATGGATCGAGCAAACCCTCTTCTTTAAGCCAGTTTAAATCCAAAGTTAGGCCTTTTGTACTTTTACTTTATAAGCTGTTTCTTTAAAAAAAAATAAAGGATGAATCTAACTAAAATGGAAAATATTATTACTAAATCAAATTGGAAAACATACTAAACGCGTTACATTAAGATAAAGAAATATTAAGCAATTGGTAAAAATCATTAAGCAATAATAATCAATTGCAAAAATATAAGTCTAAATTTTATAAATTATTATATTTTATTATGCTTCGATGGATCGATCGAACCCTCTTCTCTGAGCCAGTTTAAAACCAAAGGTAGGCGTCTCTTAATTTTACTTCATAAACCGTTTCTTTCAGAAAAAATAAATTGATGACAGTAAACTTAAATCAAATTAAAATAGAAAATATTAATATAAAGATCAAGAAATATTTAGCAATTGGTAAAAATTATTAAACGACAAATGTTAATTGCAAAAATATAATTCTGAATTTTATAGATTATTATATTTTATTATTTCCTCGATGAATGGATCGAACCCTCTTCTTTAAGCCGGTTTAAATCCAAAGTGATGTTTTTCGTGCTTTTTCTTGATGAGTTGTTTCTTTTAGAAAAAGTTAAAGATGGCGTTAAAATTAAATCAAATTAAAATGGATAACATTAATATTAAATGAAATTATTGGAAAACACACTAAAGGCGTTACATTAGTATCATGAAATGTTTAGCAATTGATAACAGTTATTAAGTATAGATTATTTGCTGATTCTTAAGTTTGTTTCAAAAAGTGTTATTTGCAAAAACTAAGGTATGTAATTGCCGTTATTAATTCTTTATAGAATGATGTATAATTTACATTTTTAGTTCTACAGAAAATATTCTTAATCAAATAAAACGTTGACGGACTGTGGAAAGCTCAATATTTTACACTTTATACAGGCCACTAATTCACATCATACTTACGGATCATTTCCTATAATGTCTGATGTGTTATAATCCTCTCCTGGCATGTTAGACAAAGCATTAAGTCCTATGGGTTTGGTTATGTAAATATCGAAAACGGCCTTAAATGAAGGTTCGTCGAAGCAGGGAAACGCTCTTCTAGCGTAAAGAGGCTGGAATTGCGTGGTTGCTAAGTATTTGGTGACTCCATTAGAGATATAACTACTTTTGTAGAATCCGTACATGTCTTGTGTACTTAACCTGCAATTCAATAATTTATTATTAAACGATATTCGTAACTCATTTATATTTGTTTTTTCATATCGTCACAGATTTTTCATGATTTGATGTTTAAGAGTCTATGATAGACCACGTCCAGTAGCTGAAAAGTAAGTGGTCGGCCGTGCTGGCATGCAAACGAAGATCCCATAATATATTGAATTTCATTGACCTCAATCATGATGGCAAATCATACCCAATAACGTGGAAGCCTGAACAAGTTTCATACCAAAGAACAACAATGTAAGACATCTTCAAGGATTTAGACAAGAGTTTAACCTAATGTTGACTATTGTCAGGGATTTAGACCAGGTTTAGGCTAATGTTTTATTTTTCTTTTATTTATCGTTATTTCGTTTTATTCCACTTTATTTTAAATTTGTTTCGCTTTATATATAGTTCATTTATTTTACTTTTGCTTATTTTTTTCATTTAATTTTTACCTTAATGTTTATTAATTTCTATACTTTGTGATAATTTTATTTACATTTTAATTAATTTGAATATTAATTAAATTTATTTTGCTCTATTTTAATTTAATTTTACTATGTTTTGTTTTATTTAATCTGATTTTTATTTTAGCCGAGAATTTAGGGTGGACGATATAGACCATGTGATCTAAATCGATGAAGATGATCTGTATAACCGAAAGACTAATTCCTTGAACATAGTCAGCATTACGCGAAACCTGGTTTAAAGTCCATGAAACCAAACATAGCTTCTTAAATGCCCATCCATATTGAGGATTTATCAACTATAAGATCACTAAACACATCCCCCGCCTATGCAAAGTTTGGGTGCATTCAGTGGGGTAGATAGAGGAGAAATGTTGGAGTCTATAATGAGTTTTACTTGTATTAATCATTAAAAAATTTTAACAAATTTATCCCAACGCTTATTTTGGATTAGTAAATATAAGTTATAATTGGTAAGATAATAGATATGGCTGTTTTAATTTTTTGCGTCTATAATTTACATCCCTTCACTTAAATCTGTTGCCAACCCCTACTGGCCACAGAAACTAGCGACGCCACTGGGCGCATTTGGTGACCACATCTCCGCTTAAGCGAAGTTTGGATGCATTTAGTGTCCTGACCAACTATTATGCATAGCGGTATGCAATAGTCATAATTTTGCGTTTTGAATCGATATGAAAAGAATATGGAGAAAAAGAGCTTACTTACCTACTGGTAAAGGCGATGTATAATATAGGCCTGGAAGTTGTAGTTAAGTTTGAACCAAAGTTACTAAAAGTAACGATATCTGTATTATTGTCTACAACAATGTCGGTAATTTGAACATTGTTAATAAAAGCAGATGTTATGTTAATGAAGTCATGAGCCGCATGAAGTTGAAACTGACTGACATTTTGTGTGATTGTTAAATTTATTAACGCATATCCATCGTAAGCATCTGAGTCCGCGGTGAAAGCTGCTGCTGAAAGATTCAGGTGGATTTGGTAGGAACTTGGAAGAACGGTTGTAGGTAGCCTATAAGCTGCTGCGATGGTAGCTAGGACTCCAATGGAGGCTAGCAGTTGCAGCCCCGAAATCTGAAAATTGAAAAAAAAATTACTCCCAATTAAATATTTGGGAAATTTGGAAACGAACATACTCCCGCCAGATCTGAGAAAGTACGCAACTTGAACGCTTTTTTATATCATAACCTCAAAAAATTTCGTTCATGATAAAAGTTTTAGGAAAGGCCAAATTTGAGATGCCATTTACAGAGAGCGCACAGAATTATGAAAATGTGATCGGCTTCAATATTTTTGGGTACAGACAAAATTACGTGCCTACAAGAATAAGCAGAAATGCTTATCTTTTTTTTTTATGGCAGTGGCACACACACTAAAGGGAGATCCTATGACGCTAGACGAGCGGTGTGTGTGCGAAGATGTTAATTGACACGGTTCTTGAATAGTTGTAGGTTGTAATTAGTGGGAAACAGATGTCCTGGAAGTGAGTTCCACAGTGATGCAGTGCGCCAGACAAAGGAGTTCATGTAAAGCGATGCTCTAGGTGTTTCTAGTTGTACGACGAACTGGTGCGCTCCTGCCGTCTGTCGTGACTGTCTGACAGGAGTTGCTAGGGGCGGGATGATGCGGGCCAAATCCTGGGAACATCTGCCGTGAAAGTATCTGTAAAACAGAGACATCTCGGCCACATGTCTGCGGTGTTTCAGACTATCCAGATTCCGGGTCAACTCCGGGTCGCCGACGAGACGCACAGCTCTCTTCTGAATGGAATCCAGCAGCGTTAGGGTGTGCTTTGGTGCGGCACCCCAGATATGTGAGCAATATTCTAAGCACGGTCTTATTTGCGCTTTGTACAGCAAGAGCAACTGCTGCGGTGTATAGAGTTTTTTGTTGCGAAATAGCGCACCAAGCTTCTGGGAGGCTGATTTTGCGATGTTAGCAACATGGTCACGCCATGACATATTGCTATTGACCGAGACATCCAGGAGTCCGATTGACGAGGATGAAGGAATGGTCGATCATGCCATAATGATGTCAGGGCCCGCTGTATTGGCCCTCTTGGTAAACGT
Source organism: Pissodes strobi (assembly GCA_016904865.1). Taxonomy (NCBI): domain Eukaryota; kingdom Metazoa; phylum Arthropoda; class Insecta; order Coleoptera; family Curculionidae; genus Pissodes; species Pissodes strobi. The sequence goes on along the minus strand of JAEQML010058630.1, from coordinate 5,943 downwards.
TGCTGCTTGGGTCTTTGCTGCATTGAACTGGACCAAATTTCGGTCGCCCCAAGTTTGAACTTTCTCCAGGTCTTGATTAATCGCTGTAATCTGCTCCTGTCTGCGGTGGTGAGTCTCAGTCGCTGGTAAGGGTCTTTCTGATCTAAAGTGGGAGACAAGGGTACCGTCATCTGCAAAACTGTAAACAGGATTATTCGTTTCGATCAGCAAGTCATTAATATAGATGAGGAACAGAGTTGGTGAAAGTATTGCGCCCTGAGGCACGCCCGCGTTGATGGTGAATGTGTCCGAGATGTGTCCATCGACTGCAACGTGTAGGGATCGGTTCTTAAGGAAACTGGCCAGCCAGCTGCAGGGAGAGGCTGGCAGTCCGAAGGACGGTAGTTTGTTAAGCAGTCCGTCATGCCAAACTCTGTCGAATGCCTTTGAAATATCCAACGCAATCGCTCGAGACTCTCCGTAAATTTCAATTGCCCTACTCCATATATGAGCGACATAGGCCAATATATCTCCTGTCGATCTCTCTTTGCGAAAGCCGTATTGATTATCGCTGATTATTCTGTTGTTCTCGAGATACTTGAGTAGTTGCTGGTTGACTACACGTTCCATGACTTTGGAGATTATTGGAAGCAAGGCAATTGGGCGATAGTTTGAGGGCGTGGTTTTCTTGCCTTTTTCTGGAACAGGTTGCACTCGAGTGACTTTTCAAGAGGATGGGTAAATCCCTTTTCCGTAAGAAAGAGAAAAAAGCCTGGAAAAAACGGGTGTTAGTTCGTTGGCGCAGTTCTTTAGCACGATGGCAGGTATTCTGTCCGGTCCTGATGCCTTTTGCGTATCTAGTTCTTTAAGGATTTTGCGAATATCATGGTGATGAAACTTTACTTCTGCCATGGTAGTGTTGATGTTCGATATGGTGGGGAGAGTCTTGCCTTGGGGGACGTCTAAGGTAGAGTGCGATGAAAACATTTTAGCGAGCATGTTTGCTTTTTCTTTGGCTGTAGTCGCCGTGATGCCACGTTCGCCCGTCAAAGGTGGGAGAGACGTTTTTGTAAAGTTGTTACTTACTGCCTTTGCTACCGACCAGAAATTCCTGGAACCACTGGGACATTGCAAAAGTTTATTCCTGATCCTTTGATTGTGTTTGTCCTTAGTTTCGTCGATCACACGTTTGCATTCGTTTTTAGCTTCGACAAAATAATTGCGATTTTCAGCGGTCTGATTTTGCTGCCAGTACTTGTAGGCTTGCTGTTTCCTACCTACAGCTCTTTCGCATCTTCTGTCGAACCAGGGCTTTCCTTTTGATGGTAACTTGATGGAATTTGGGATGCTTCCATTCCTGAGGAGATTACTTGCGTGATCTCTTCGCAGCAGACTGACGGGTCGTCAGTGCCAAAGCAGACGTCGAGCCAAGGAAAATCTAGGTAGAACTCCCTTAGATCGTCCCAGTTTGCAGAATTGTAATGCCAGATTTTGCGAGGCAATGGTGGGTCCTTCTGTATGAGTGGCAATTCACACACCGTTGTAATAAGTTTGTGGTCGGAAGTACCTAATGGCGGACTAACTGTAATTTTGTACTGGTCACGATTGGTGGTTAGAAAAAGATCCAGGAGGGCGGCGAATTCGCCCCTCTCTGAGATTCGAATTGGTTCGTCTACAAGTTGAGTAAGCCCGCAGCTGATGGCAAATGCTTCAGCTTCTCTACCTTCGTTGTCGGTCTTGTTGTGATGTTTGAGACAGTTTGTGCTGTGGGCATTGAAGTCTCCCAGAACGATTATTTCTGAACTGGGGTGATCGACCTGTATTGAGTCAAAAGTGGTAGCTAGTGTTGAGAAAATCTTTGGTAGGCTCTATCGCTCGGAGGGCGATAGAGACAACATATAAACTTGGTTAATCCCTTGGCGGTGAACTTGAGCCACATGACGTCAAGGTTGTTCGGTTCGAGTGTTTCCTCGCGGTCGGTGACATGAAAGGTCGCTTCGTACAAAAAGGCATATTCCGAACTTATGTCTAAATCGGGTATGTAAGTCGTAACCAGGATAGGGGTAGTTCACTGTTGTTGTTGTAGAACATACTTGTGTTTCTGTAAGGGCTAGTATGTGTGGTCTATTTGCTTGTAGATGTTGGTGTACCGAGTTTATGTTTGTATTTAGGCCTCTTATGTTGCAGAAATCTATTCTAAATTGGTTCGATATCTTTGCTATCTGTGAAATGCGGAATGAAGGGCTCCCAGGGCCACCCAGCGCCCGGAGATCCGAATGGCCGGGGAGTTTACTTCCGGAATATTTTGATCCTGGAAGCACCATCATGTCCATATATTCCTACTGTGAAAGCCGGCAACACCAGCGCGGAAGCGGAACGTGATTTGGGAAAACCACTTAGCGCCTCCGAGTTCTGGTGGGGTGGTCTTTCACCGGACGATGCGAGTAGGCGTATGCATCTACCACCTGGGGCCGCTTCCACTGGAAGCATCGGCCTCAGACTCATTGCTCCAGACTTTGTACTCTAGTGTTCTCCAGCCTGGAGGAGGACGACAACCTGGAATGGCGGGGGCGTCACTCCCCGTAATCAAACTGCTCTCACCAGTTTGACGTTCCTGCCTGCTAATACAGTGCAGCCCCTCTTGTCACAAACTGTCATTGATCAGCTCCAGACTTTGTACTTCGGTGTTCTTCAGCCTGGGGGAGGACGATGGGATTTGATGGGCCATATCCCATGGCAACTCGGAATAGCGGGAGCGTCACTCCCCGTAATCAAACTGCTCTCACCAGTTTGACGTTCCTGCCAGCTAATAAAATGCAGCCCCTCTTGTGACAAACTGTCATTGATCGGCTCCAGACTTTGTACTTCGGTGTTATCCAGCCTGGGGGAGGACGATGGGATTTGATGGGGTGGCAACTCGGAATGGCGGGGGCGTCACTCCCCGTAATCAAACTGCTCTCACCAGTTTGACGTTCCTGCCTGCTTATTAATATGACCACTACAACACAGTCTTATCCACAATACCGAAACAGAATTTTTGCACTCGACGCGCGTTTTGCCAACCAAGTTTGAATCATTAGAATATGATGCTAACTTAATCATCTCCTGATGATGGTAACTAGGTTAACGAAACGCGCCTCGAGTGCAAAAAAAAGTTTTCGGTATTGTGGATAACGCTGTGTTGAGGTGCATTTTGCCGAAGCTTCCAAACCTGAACTTAGTTTTTCATATGAAGTATATGCACCGTCAATTGGGGTGACTTGATACGCCGGGTTGCCTTGTCTTTCTTAATATGTCTAAAATTTAGACCTATCCTCGTAAACAGTTCATTTGTTCTTGATTGTCGCGAGGGACTATGTGTGAGTGATTCGTACTCTTTTTGAAGCCACAATACTAAAACGCGTGCCTCAGTACCGGTTTAAATCAAGACAAAACAACGTGCTGTTTCTGGTGGTCCCGCAGCAGTTTCGCCAGAAATAATCAATGAATATTTCGATAATTTATGGTCAATAATTAACTACGATGAGACCTATTTGGCTGTTGACCCTGGGAAAAAGCGCGTTGGCGTACCGGAAAAAAGATTGCACACAAATTCTTCTAAAGGTTCTACATCAATAATGATGGCCTGTGCTGGAAATGGTACTATTTTACCCCCATCCGTGATCTATCGTTCTACTCATTTATGGGACACATAGACTACTGGAAGTCCAAAAGGAACGGGATATGGCAATATCAAATCAAGTTGGACAGATCAAAAAACTTTTGATGTATGGTTTTCTACGATAGCTTTGTCCTATCTAAAGAGACAAGACCCACCACGAGCCTTAATTGGCGACAATTTATCGTCGCACCTTTCCGCTCATGCCATTGCTGGATTTAAAGATAATGATGTTCGGATTATTTTTTTACGACAAAATTCAACTCACATAGCACATCGCCTAGATGTTGCCTATTTTAGGCCATTCAAAAGACAATGGCGCAATATATTGATGAAGTGGAAACTGAAAGGCAATAGAGGAACAGTGCCAAAAGTCATTACCGCCGAAATAATTAAAGCTGATGGATTAAAAAAATGTGGACTTATTGCTATTGACGGGATGAAAGTTTTAGATCAAGTTCCGCAAGACATACAACGGAAAAGGCTAAAACTAATCAACACAATATGGAAAGCTCTTTGATTGATATTTTAAGACAGCTAAGATATATCAATGACGAACCTAAGAAAAATCCACAGGAAAAGAAAAATATAAGAGTGCAAGCAGGAAAAAGCGTTGTCAATATAGATCCCGATTTCTTTGAAGATAAGTCAGACGAACACACTATATTTTCAGAATTTGTGAACTACCAGACTAATTGGAGTAAATTCGAAGTTGATTATATTGACTTTGAGGAAGATTTTTTGCTTATTGAAATGCAAGTAAGTTATGTGAAAAGACAAGCAAAAAGATTTGTTGCTCAATGCTCAGGCCTTCAGTGAGTCAGGTTCATCCAATGATGCCAACAAGGCGGTCGAAGTAGTATTTTTGAAACCTTACAAAAATTTGAAAGATACATTTACGTGGCTTGATGTTAAAGACACAAGTTTTGTTTATCCTTTTGAAGTGAAGTACCGTTTACCTCTGCCACAAAAACAAAGAGGGCTTTTCAAATTTCCTTTTGATGTTTTATATTTATTTATATTGTAATAACATTTTTTGTATTTCTCTTTACTCTATGAAGAGTTACTCCCATTTTTATTTCAAATTTTTAATCGTCAATTTGTATAAGTTTTGGATAAATAAGCCTTTTAATGTATTTTTATTTTAATTAAACCTTTTTTAAAACACTATTTTTCTGTAATAAGTCACTCATTAAAGCTTGTGAAATGATATTTATAAAGAAATAAATACGTGTAGGAGGGTGACTTGATACACTAAATGTTTTCTCTCACAGAAACTAAAATTCATAACATTATCGCACTTTGACTATATATAAACTAGAGATGGAGGCTATACTTTTGGGGGTATATGAACTTCCTAGGTCTAATTCATTCCAAAAATACAAGCAATTGAATATCAAAAATTTATCAAGTCACCCCAATTGACAGTACTGAAAAATTTAGATGTGAAGATGAAATTTATTTATATAGTGCTACATTTCAGAAAGATTAAATAAGCCACAATTAATAAGACGCATATATCTATTAAGGATAACTTAATGAAGCAATATACTTAAAATCTTTAAAAAACTTTGTTGCTTATTTATTGTATGGACTATCACCATAGATAATTAGTTTTAATAGTTTTAGTTTAAACTTCCTTAAAAATATATGCCTTTAACCTCTTCAGACCCATGTATCAACTAACCATCGCCTCAGTTAGAACATCATGAAATCACTTCAATATTTCAGTTTTAGGGGTCATTTATTACCTATGAAGGAGTCAAATTTTTTTATTCAGTTATAGGTCTTTATCACTACCAGTAATGCCGTAATGGTAAGGCAATGATATTTATTTACCTTTAATTATTACTTTGTATAGAAACATTTTAAATAATTTCTTATCTATTGAACGCCATAGAAATATTTTGTCTTAAGTTCAACGTCCAAATGTCAATTCTTGACATCCAGAATTTCTATACTTGGATCGATATTTATATCGCCTGGAGGGATGCCGATTTTTTTTTGTCCGGCATAAACTGCGATTTTCTAGGTCTTTGGTTCACCGCCATTTTCAGATTCAGCGTTTTCTGCTGTACCATATTCATTAGCAAACTTCTCATCAGTTTATTTGCCAAATCGAATTTAAAATAAAAAAATAATGGATTCAAAAAAGAAAATAATCAACATGTTCTTAAATAGTACTTCATAGAACCCAAATTATCATGTACAAATATTAAAGAACAGAGTACCACTCGCGAAAAAACTAATTTTATATTATACATTCGGTAGCACCAGGCAAAGACAACATCTCAGCAGAACTGCTT